>PYUH01000641.1:161154-227357 GCA_016808085.1 Suaeda aralocaspica | reverse complement strand
TATTTTGAGTCGACACTATTAAATGAGTTTCCAATTATCCTATCGTGACTATTTGCAGTAGTCCTTTGTTTTTGCTTGTTTCTTTCACTGGACTTAGGGATGATAATGTGATTTAAAACTTTAATTTGTTGTGACTTGGTTCAAAGAACATCCATCTGGGGTTTTAGATCCTTTGGAACTTGAGGATGTTAAGCAGTGTTAGACTGAAGAACATTGTATTGAACTCGTCACTCTACTTCCTGCAACAGAAAGTGCTCTTCTTGATGCCTGATGTTGTTAAAGATGAACTATTCAATAAGATGAATGCTCACAACATTGCTATGGTTTTTTTTTGTATTGGAAGATAGTGAGCTTTAGCTCCTCCAAATCAACAACATTTTGGATGATTTATGTATATGTAATTGTTTTTCTGTATAGAATTGAATAATTTGTTTTATTATAATGGTTTTATATAATAATTTAATATAATTAATGTTGTTATTATTTTAATTTATTATTAAAAGCTAAATATTATTTTTTTAATAAAAAACAATATTAGTATCGTTTTGAAGGAAAAACGATGCTAATAGCTTTTTTTATTTAATGAAAAAAACACCCTATTAGTATCCTTTGTTTAGAAAAACGATACCAATATCCCAGCTATTAGTATCCTTTCTTTAGAGAAACTATACTAATAGCCCGACTATTAGTATCCTTTTTCTGAAAAACGATACTATTAGTATCGCTTTTACAAACGGTACTAATAGCTAAAGCTATTAGTAACTGTTTTATTTGTAACCATTAAAAAAAGGATACTAATAGCCATAAACCCATGATACTAATAGGGTGTTTTTCCACTAGTGCGTCCTCTTAGGCCATCACACTATTTCTCCTAACTTGTGCAGGGCATACACCACCCCTCGAATGTCTATATTCGAACAGTACGATTTAATGCTTAGCCAGCTTCCTGTTCCTTGGTAGCAACCTGAGAACTTCATTCGAAGAGATGGAATTGCTATCACTTTGGTCCAATCTTGCCATGCTAGAGATTCTGCTAGCGTTCTTCTTTTTATACTTATCACTCTTGACTGATTCCAGCTCCTTCCTTAGGTACTCTACAGTGGATTAAGATTCGGCTGCATCCTTTTTAATGTCTTCTTTTATCTTTTCTGACTCAGCTTGAGTGCTTTCCTAGGCTTGCTTCAAATTCTTAACGGTCCTCTTAGTCATTTCTGACGCCATTCTTCGTCTCTTTTCTTTTTTTTTTTTTTTGGGAGGTATTGGATGAGGGAATAAAGGTATGTCTATTAGGTAGGGGATGTAGCCATTGGCCCACGGTGGGCGCCAAATTGTTTATGTTAAAATTCGCTTAAGCTAGTCAGCTTTAGCTGGTTCAGGTTATAGCTAGATAATTCTACCTTGAATGTGGTGTGTGCAGGATAAGTGCAAAGCAAAGAAGGGAAAGAAGGAAGACACCAAAGGTGTTGACGCGGAAAATCCCCCTAAATCAGGGCAAAAAACCACGGGTGGCTTTGAGTCCGTAATTCTACTAGTTTAAAAAAGAGATTACAATTACTGATATGAAGCTAGCTTGCTAGCTTGTAGCCTAGTACTAGGATCATACATATCTAAATATAAATACGAATGTAAAAATTGTTGCCAGAATGTTTAGATGTCAGTGATTGCTTCTATCTCAGGCTATAATGTGTGTTCTGTTGTTGAATCTATCTCCCAATTTATAGTCAATCTTCGTTATTTTGGTAACCGTTACTCCATCCCTGCTTTGTAGCCATATCCATTACGCATTTGAATCCTCTTATTCTTTTGGCACGCTCCTGCTGCAGTTATGTGACGAACGTTATTATGCGGAATGTATTTGGAATTAGTCTTCCTCCATGCTTCCTAATTACTCGGGATTCCCATCAAACAACACTTCTCTTGTACCCGGATATTGAGGAATTACTTGTTCGCTGGATATCGAGGATTTAACTGGTACCTAGATAACTACAATTCAACCTAGGTACCTGATGTAGTGTTTATTTGTTTACTTTTTCCGTAGTTTTCTTAGTTAATTTAGCTAGTTTTCTCTCCTTTCTTTCTCAATTTTTCCTTCTTTATAAATATATTTTTCTCTTTTCCCTTTCCTACATATTTTAGCTTATTATTCCTTGTATTACTTATTTTGTGTTTTATCTCATTTTTGTAGGATTTCCCGGTTGATTCGGAAATCAAGACATTACTTGAAATAAGAGGACTAGTATGCTTTGTGAAGATTTGGGTCGGATTGATCGAAGTTTAAAGCCTTTGTCAAGATCCTTTCGGATTTTGCTCAAGGTTCTAACAATATCACAAGTTATACTAGCGATATTGCTAGCTTGGTCCAGCGATGTGGGGAGACTGAGAGGTGCTTGGAAATTCACTTTCACAACTAAAGCCACTGCCTCAAACAAAGAAAGAAAGGAAAACAGGGGGTAGCGCTCGCTACCCTAGCCTAGCGCCCGCTACCTTTTTGTAGCAGCCGCTACCCCCTGCTGCAACTTCAGTTTTCTCTTTTTCAACTTACCCACTTGCTTTGGGTTTAAATTCTACTATATATATCTGAGTTGTTCAGCAATTTTGAGGGGTTAGATATTGTTACAAATAGCAAGAAGTTAGTATAAGATTATTAGAAACTCTCATTTTGCAGNAAACTCTCAGTTTGTGCTCTAGATTAATTGTATTTGATTAAGTGGTTAGTTCTTGATAAATCCATTAGTTGTAATTCAATCTTTCTTCAATTAATTCAAAGTTGGTTATTCAAGGTTCTTGGTTTCTTGTTCATGTTCTTAGTTTGGAGTTCTTGGTTGACATCCAAAGGTTCTTGGTTAATCAACATTATATTGGGGTGTTATTGGAAGTAAAGATTCAAGGCTCTTTAATTACAATTATTCAAGCTTCATGGTACAACTCTTAATTCATCTTCAATTCCCATTTCAATTATAATTCTTGTAGCTATTTTCTTTCTTTGAAGTTTTGTTTATTAAAGCTTTTATCAAGTTAATCTTGTCCTTTCCTTCATTGCTTTCATTAATTGAAGTTCTTAAGCTTTCTTTATCAAGATTAACTTGTCCTTGTTATATTGCTTACATTAATTCAAGTTCATAAGTTTTCTTCTCAAGATTAATCTTGTCCTTGCATTATTGCTTTATGTCTTAAATACTCTCAAGATTAAACCTTGTCCTTCTCTTCATTTTCTCTATTGCTTTTGTAGTTTGATTAAATCACTTGCATAACTTATTTCTTTGTAATAACATTGATAATCAAACAAAGCTCTTCCATTTTTAATACTTTTATTTAGTTTAGTTTATAATCTATGGTTGATGTGAATTTTCGGGTGAACAAAAACTCACAAGGGAATAGACTAAAATTTCGAATCTATAAAGATCAAGTCACCAAGATTCTTAATTTTAGGTTGATCAATTAGTCCTTTGATTAAAGCCTAAGCACCCTCAAAGCTACTAATTAAATCACAAGAGTATAAAGAATTTAATCACCAACTCTTAAATTTCGGATTTTTGTTTTCAAGTAAACAAACAAACTTTTTTTTTCAACTCCAACTTAATTAATTACAACCTAATGTTGAGATTATTTATAGGTATAATCAACAACAAAATCCTAGCTAAAATCAACAAAAATACACACACAAAATAAGATAAACACACCCCTAATGACTCACAAGATAAGATTGCCACATCATCACTGCATCTTGATCTTATCTTGCTAACAAACTCTAACAAACTTTATCTAATCAAGAAAATGTCCTAACAAACTTTCTAAAAAAACTAACACACAAAATTAAAAAAAAAAATTACAAAACAAAACACTAAACACGTCCTAAAAACATATCCTAACTATACTTGGAATCTAGATAAAAGAAATCTAACTAAAAACTGATTTCTAGTTTGACAACCAAGAAGAAAAATGAATAAAAAATTATCTTCCATATTTTTCTGAATTTTTAAAATATTTTTTCCTGAAATTAGATTCAATAAGCTTTCCAACGCATATTCACACGCCTTCTAACTCAAAGCCAATTGTCAACGAAAAATCTTCAAAGTCAGACATACTGCACTGCTCCGAAACTGAAATTTTAGCTTTAGAAGCTCCAAGAAACGTCCTAGATTGAATCTTTTAATCAAGAAACTTTCAAGAACGTGATCCTCCATCATTTTAGACCAAGTATAAATTTATTGCTATTCACACTTGTATCAATTGTCATAACCTATTTCTTTGCTATAATTTGTAATCATGAATAAAAATTTGTATTTAATTAATAAAATGTGTAGTGAGTAGTTTTTAGTGCTAAGGTATGGGTGAAACCCTCACCTCCTTCATGACATAAGTAGGTTCTTAGTAAAAACCGAGCTTGGGGGTAACTAGAGTCGTTACATTGGGTTTTAAATCACATAATCTATGACTTGCTTCCATAGATGTCTTCTTAGGTTCCTCAACGAAGGATCGAGAATGAAGTTGAGTGAAGACTCCCCGTGTTTGATTAGTTTGAAAACCATGAGAATAGGTGTTCAGGTTAAGGGACGTTACTAGTCTTCATGAAAAAGTGCTTAGGAGCCGTTTTATGCTCATGCCATGAGAATAGGTCGTGTTCATAGTTCCGCTCGTCATGCTAGCTCGAGAGAGTAGACATGACTCTTAGAACGAATTCCCCTTGACATTCCCCTCTACGTCCGGTTTAACCTAGGAACCCGCGCCTTCATGTAAGAAGTGAGCGGTGTATCCCTTACCTTAGTCGTCTTTAAAATAAAGTTAAAATAAATCAACATTAGTGACAATCTTTCTTCTGAAATAAAACCGACTTAAAACTTACTACTTAGACCGCCTTAGTGTAAAGACCTTTATCTCTTGGTATTCGATCCTTACTTGCCCTTACTAGTAGCTTAGTGAGCCTCATATGGTTTATCTTTGGTAGCCACTTCGACAAGCTATCAAATTTTGGCGCCGTTGCCGGGGATAAAATGGTTTTTCATTAAGTAGTTTTCTATTTGTGAGATTTTTGTCATAATTTCACCTTCCTTCCTTATTTTTTCTTGTTATTTGCCTACTTATCATTGCTAGCTTTATTCTAGCATTTTATGCTACACCGATCACAAGGAACTCCTACCACGCCATTTATTCCGGAAATCGAAAAACATTTACGTGGCTTATCGAGACTTGTTCACGAATTTGGTGAACTTGTAGAAGGAGGAAAATTATTTGAATCCGATTCTATATCTGAACATTCAGATATGTCTGAGGAAACTATACCACAGAAATCTCTCAGGGACTTTGGCCACCCTGAGGCTTTCGAATTGCATAGTGGGATTTCATTACCCGCTATGACCGCAAACAACCATGAATTCAATCCTCACTTGATCCGTATGATCAAGGATGTTCAATTCGGGGGAAGTCCCACGGAATGCCCTTTTGCGCATTTAGATAACTTCCTCGAGTTATGTTCCACGATGAAACATAACAATGTAACCCCGGAATGTATCCGGATGCATGTGTTTCAGTTTTCAATAAGGGATAAAGCTAAGTTTTGGGTCCGATCATTACCCGAAGGATTGCTCAAAACATGGGACGATGTTACCAAGGCTTTCTTGGAACAATATTGTCCTCCTGAGAAAACCTCGGAACATAGGCGAAATGTCTCATTTCGCCTAAGGTGATGATGAAACTTTGGGTGAGGAAAGGGAACGTTTCAAAGACATCTTACGTTCATGCCCTCACCACGGTTTTAGTGAATGGTTGGTATTCATGAGTGTCTACGATGGTCTTCTTCCTAGCTCAAGGGATAACCATGATGCCGGGTGTGGAGGTCAGTTGAAAAAGCTACCCTTGAACAAAGTTCAAGCAGCTATTGAGGACGTTGCCAAGAATTCTGCTTGGCACTCCAATAGGAGACTGTTAGTGAGGAAGAGCATCGCTAAAACTGATGATTTTCAGGCGCTTAACTCCAAAATTGACCTCCTAGCCAAACAACTAGAAAAAGCGCACTTCGCTTCTTCTAGTACCCCTTCACAAGTAATGTCTTGTGAAACGTGTGGAGGTCATGACCACACGTCTTGTTACTGTGTTTCCACTATGGAAACGATAGCCTATTCTCAAGGCTATAATAATAATCAAGGTTGGAACCCCTAACCTAATTCAAACTATAATAAGGGAGGTGGTCCTCAATCAAACTTTCAACGACCACCTCCTCCGCAACAAACCAGTATCTATCGGCCTCCCTGCTATAACCAAGGGGGGCCGCCTCAACCTCGCCCTCCTTACCCTCCTCCCCCTCAAAGATCGGGCTTAGAACATGTGTTGGAATCATTTATGAACCAACAAACTAAAGCTAACGCCGATAATGAGAGGAGGATAGGCAATCTCGCTACCTCGGTCCAACAACTTCAAGCTCAAAATAAAATGATTGAGTCTCAACTCTCTCAAATTGCTCAACATGTTGCTAGCTCCACATCTAACTCTGGAACTAAATTTCCAGGGCAAACCTTGGTCAATCCTAGGGAACACGTAAAATCTGTTTCCGTGGTAAGCAAGGTCCCTATTTCTGTTATGGTGGAAGAAATTTCCATTAATGGTAGTAAAGGCAAGGTTGTTGATAAGGTAGTCACTCCAAAAGCTCTAGTTAAAGTCTATACACCCCCATTACCATTTGCTAACCGAGCTTTGGAGCATAAAGTTGGGCTGTTGGGTAGTTTCATCGTCCTCACCCTAATCGCGAGTTTGGGCGTAGTAAAAGGCCTTTGTGACGTTGGTTCAGGAGTGAGCATAATGCCCCTCTCCCTAGCCAAGAAAAAAATCTTAGATGAAATGAAACCTTCCAGCATGAAAATTAAGTTGGCCTATAACACTATAAAACAAACTATTGGCATCTTAGTTAACATACATGTGCGAATTGATGATATTTTCATCCCATACGACTTCTTGATAGTCGATATGGATGAAGATACTTCAATCCCTCTCATACAGGGAAGAGACTTTTTACGCACGGTGGGTGCGCTTTTCAACGTAAAGACTAGAATAATGACCTTCCGTATTGGAAATAAAACTTTCAGCTTTACTGCTGTTGGTTATCACATGACCAACGAAAAGGTTGATACTCCTATGGTACCTAAGCTCAAGGCTTGCATTATCACTCATCATGCATTCTCGAGCTTGCATAGTCCCATTAAAAGGGGTATGGAGAGAAGAACTCGACCTTTACATGAGGGAGTAGAAAGCAAGGGTCATTTTCACACCCCTAGCTCTCAATTTTTTGACGCTACTTTCGCAGATTCAAAACTTCAATCATTGAAAGCCTGGCTCAACACTTCCTCTCCATTTAAAGAAGTGGCATATGAGAAGGGAAAGCCATAGAAAACTAATGGTCGAATTCTTAACAAATTATTTCAAAAACCTTCTCTTCTTAAAAATCTAGTTTTCCTCCTAGATGACTTTGATGTGACCACAATAACATCTTAGTTCCTATTTCTAGAACTTGCGTCAGGCTCAAGACGTTAAACAAGCGCTCACGGGAGGCACCCCGTATCACTTGTACATAATCTCATAAATTTCTAGCTCATTTCGAGCATTTTAGGCTTCTCATGAGCATCTTTTTTGTGAGTTTTGGGGATTTTATCACCCCATTACCTTTGATGAGCTTATTCAGCCAAGGAAACCCCTTGGGCATATTCTTCAAGATTTTTGTAAAGTTTTGATTGAGAAGTTGAAGCCAAATAAGTATCATGCTTCATATGAGGCAAGAGTTGGTGACTTCTCGGGCTTTTTCGGGGATTTTATCACCCCGAGTCACCCCTTCAGTGAATTTATCAAAAACTGACTCCTCCATTATCTCACTTGGCTTCTTGTTGAACTTATGAAGTCTTCCTATCGCTTATTTTGGCTCATAAGTACAATCAGGTTTCGTTTTTACTCATTTCATGCTATTCGGGAAAACACCGTCCCGAAAAGCATTTTCAAGTGCTTCCAAACCTCGTAAGTCATTTGGACATATCATTTTGCCCCTATATGATGATATCATGAAGCTCTTTTGGCTTGATAAGGCCTTTATAATGTTTTAGGCATTTAAAAACATAAATTAGTGCAAAAATTGCTGCTAAAAAAACAGTTTCAGTTTAGAAATCTAGCAGACCTAGCGGCCGCTGGAAACCTCTAGCGGGCGCTAGCCAGACAGAATTTTTTTCCCCAAATCTTCTTTCTCAAATTGTGCATATAATGAAAAAAGGGGGGTAGCGCCCGCTCCAGCAGGGTACCGCCCGCTCTGGCTAGCGCCCGCTAGGCTGCAGGAGCGCCCACTACCCATTTTGTGTTTCCAGAAGCTACTGATTCTTTTGGAGTAAAATGATTGAGGGGCGGTAGCGCCTGTTCCTGCAGAGTAGCGCCAGCTACATGTAGCGCCCGCTACCCCTCTGTATCGCACGCTACCCTTCTGTTTTAACCAGAATAGATCACGAATTCAGCATTTTTTTTCCTCATAACCTTATCTCTTTTACCTCTCACGATTGTTTCTCTCACCAAACCCCATTCTCCTCCCTCTTTATCTCATCAAAACTACATCAATATTTCTCAAATCCTCATCCAAAATACACTCAAAACTTCAATTTGTTTACTTTTTTTTCAAGATCTCACAATAACACTCACAAGTTTCTGCATTTATTTTCATGAACATCATAAAAATCAATTTGGGGAAATGTTAGGGTTTCATACAAAATTCGGTTTTTGGCTTTCTAGTCCACAAATTGGTGTTTATAGAGTGTTTTCATACTCTATTTGGTATCAATTCTTCTTCTTCTAACTCGGCTTTTTGGTTATTTTTACTTAAACTAATGTTGTTCTCCATTTGTTTGAATGCATGTCTCATTTTTTTTGTCTATTAACTTCTTAAAACTTTTATTTTTGAGTTATTATTGCTAATTTGTGAGTTTGTTTTGTTTATACTTGTTGTTACTAACTCTTGGTTGAGTTTTTGGGTGTGTCTTTGTCAAAAGGATTATTTTTGGTTTTCTTGGTTTTCTATGTGGATCATTGGCCTTTTGAGGTCGCCATTGATTCATAAACTGGGCTGTTTAGTTGATTAAGGATCTTTTCTCTTATTTCTTTTCACTTCCATTTAGATCATTCTCTTGATTAGGGTCTTTTTGCAACCTTGTTACTATAATCATGAAGAATATCTTCTCTTTAAGTAAAAAGAAACGTAAGACTGTTGACTTAGATCCCGAACCAACTACCCCTCCTGATGCGGTTGAACCATTGCCAATTAGAGTGCCTAACCAGGATCACCTAAAATAGGATGATTTCAATGAGCATATGTTAAGAGGTACCCAGTTCTATGACCCAAAACTTGCATAAGCCTTACACTTTGAGACCGAAATGCAAGTTTTGTTTGAGAACATAGGTTGGACGGACTTTGTTCATCTGGACAACGTCAACCCAACCCACCTCCTCTTAACATACGAATTCTTAAGTACTTTTAAACGTAGACAGACTTCGGATTCCGATGATTTTCCTGAATATGAACTTAGTTTCCGAATGTTTAACAATAATCATACCATCACCCTATCACAGCTTAACACATATCTTTGAACCATCTGGGGTCACTGTTCCAGGATTCCACCTCCATGAATTCTGGAAGGAAATTAGTGGCTTCGATAGGTTCAATTCTACCACCTCGTTGGCCAGTCACATCCACCAACAAAGTTTAAGTCTTTTGCACCGGTTGTTTGGTAACTCTATCTTCTCCAAACAAGATTTGGGGAAGATAAACCAAACTGAGCTCTGCTGCCTTTACATGGCAGTTAATCCAAACTCAACCGGACCCCTCAATACCGGTTGGATGTTTGTTAAGCGATGTAGAGAAATCGTCTCCAAACCCCACATGAAGAGAGAAATAGGTTTGGGTGGGTATATTACCCTTTTAGATAGGAAATTAGGATACTCCCACTACTTCCATGCACTACAAACGGTGAATGATGATGTTTTGTTTGACTTAGACTCATTCACTTCTGCTTGGTTCGTGCATGAGACTTCTAGGACGGATCGAGTGAGTTGGTTAGTAAATAGGCGACACCACTACTATTAGCCTAACCCATCACTCACTACGTTCAAAAAGGAATCCCCTTTCCTTATTCCTTTCGAACCTCTGAGTCCGGAAGACTACTACTTATTTTCTAGACGCTACTCTCACCTTCTCCCCTTAGTTATCCCTCAGCGTCCTCGATCCCCTCCCCATGGTTATGGGACGAGGCACCCTCCTTCCCAAGTACCACCGGAGACGAGCCAACAAGGCTCCTCTTCCTCTCAAACTCCTCCTTATTCTGAACTTCTAAATGCTTTCAACTCTCTCTCCCTCCAACAAACAAAGATGTTTAGCTACATCTAATCCCAACAACAACAACAACAGGAGTGTGAGCTGGCATCGATTCAAACCAATGCCATGTATCATTATCACGTTTCCTTAGGCCATTTTGACCCTTATCTCAACTACCCATACCGCCCACCTCAGGAAGGACCGGTCCCGGGTTGGAATAATGGTCAACCCACTTGGCCCTACTTCCCCACTCGATCAGAGCCGGGTTACAACTTCCAAGTTTCTGGAGGTTGTGATCCCCTAGGTGATCCTACTGTGCCTGGAGATTCTTGGCCACAAGGATATACGGGAGGTTGGATCCATACCCTTTTTGCTCTTTTGAGTTTGGCAACTACCCTGACCGACCACACTATGATTGGCCACCATATACCGACGCTAGTGGTCCTGACGTTGATCCCACCTATAATTTTAGGCGGGACCCTCCTTCTCCTTGAGCACCGAGTCGCTGCTCATCTCCTAGCTTGGGGAAGGAGTCCACTAGTGTCGTTGTATGCTTTTATAGGGTATGGACGAAGGGTATGTAGGTTAGTCATTTTTGTTTCATTTGTTGTTAGTTGTTTTGCATTGTTTGCTGTTTTTGATTTAAACAGAGAGAGTTGGTTTCTATTTCGGGGTTGTTTGAGTGTGGTACTAGGAGGGAAAAAGACCTAGCTTTGGGTTTGTTGATAAATTTTCCTACATGATGACGATGGTATGATTATGAGTGTGTTTTTAGTACTTTTGTGAGCCCTTCATTTATGATGATGATGAGGATGATTTTGTTTGAATTAAGATTTTGACGATTGATTGTTGATGGTGCTTTGCTCTCACTTTGGAAAATCAAAGTTATTATTTCTTCACCCCTCTTCCCTTAAAAATCCAAATTATTCATTCTTTACCCTTCTTCCCTTAAAATCCAAATGCATTTTAACTTTTAGTGTACAACATGTAGTTTATTTTTGTAGTTTATTTTCTTCTATTGTTTTTCCTTAGTTTACTTTTAGAGCATCTATTTTTTTTTTACCGCATGCATTCAAAACAAAAAGTCCAAAAATATTTTTTCTTTTTTTAGGTCTTTTTGGTTAGTTTTAGGATTAGATCCCTATGATGTGAAAAGAGACTATTAGCTTAGACTTTCCCTTTCTCATGAGCTTTAAATCCTAAAAACACTTTAGAAAGGTAGTTCTCGAGTTTTAACTTCTTTAGTAATTAGACCATGTTAGATAATTGTTTGAACTTCTGTAGTGAATATCGGTTTCTCAACTCCTTTGACTCTGTCAAAACACCGCATGAATTATCGTCTTTGAACCTTGGTGAGATTTTGAGCCTTCATGCATATTTAGACCATCACCTTGGTCTCATTTTCTTTCTAGAGCGGTGGATAATTGCCTTGTTATGGATACCTAGATCGAGAATTTGCCTTGTGACTTTGGGAATCGTGCCTACTTTGCTCTCGGTTATATGAACATGGCCCTCATTTTTTATATTTTGTTTTAGAATCCAACTCTTCTTAGCTTTGTTTCTTTTCATTTATTTCCACATATGTACATATTCTTTATTCCCCTTCTTTGTGCTTTGACCCTAGTTCACCAACCCACATATGAACGTCGGCCTACAAGCGTTGTCACCCTATGTAGTTAGTGAAGCATGTCGTCATTCTTGTCCTCTTGTATAAATTCGTTTTATTCAAAAAAAAAAGATGTGTAGTGGAATTGAAAAAAAATAAAATAAAATAAAATTCCAAGGCTTTTGTAAATAAGCTTAGTTAGCAATAAAAAGTTGCTCCTTGTTCAAGTCATTTGAAGTGAGTAAATGGCTTTTCATCATTATTTCTTTAAAGGGTATCTTTTAAAATGTTGAAAAGTCATATTTCTATGTTGTCCTATTCCTTTTAGGACGGCTATTTGAGTTACAAAATGGGTCTTTAAGTCGATTTTTCCACTTCTATTCTTCATGATCATTAGATTATAGTGGAAGATCGAGTTTTGTTGTGTTGAGATCTTCATTCATTGTTAAAAGTTTTCGATGTTCGTTATTGAGTTGTAAATGCTTCACTTAGGTTTCCCTCCTCAAAATAGCCAAACTTTCCAACTTCCACCTTACCTCAACCCCATTACAACCCTCAAAGTCCATTTGAGAACAAGATGCAAAGTTCAAAGTTTACTTGATCAATAAAGTCACTTGACAAGCTTATTGAGAGGATATTTTACGCAAGATGTGAGTAATTAAACCACTACTTATCTCATCTATGCTCTTGTTTATTTTATAAAATCCTTCAAGGAGTATTCCATACGATCATTGCATATTATGGAGTATATGATGTATTATTAGATGAAACTCACAAGTTCACTTTAATCTACTTAGGTTGCTATTCGACGTACTTCTTGATAACTATGCTTCCTTTACTTTCCTTGGTGTTACGGATTTAGTTCATTTTTGAGAAATTGTTTAAATCTTTGTTAATCGTTTCCCTGAGGGATTCATCTTTCTCTTCCCTTTTTTCAAATTTAAGATTGCTTGGGGACAAGCAATGGTCTAGCTTGGGGGAGTCTGATGTAGTGTTTATTTGTGTACTTTTTCCGTAGTTTTCTTAGTTAATTTAGCTAGTTTTCTCTCCTTTCTTTCTCAGTTTTTCCTTCTTTATATAGTTGTTTTTCTCTTTGCCCTTTCCCAAATATTTTAGCTTATCATTCCTTGTATTACTCTATTTTGTGTTTTATCTCATTTTTGTAGGATTTCCCGGTTGATTCAGAAATCAAGACATTACATGAAATAAGAGGAGTAGTATGCTTTGCAAAGATTTGGGTCGGTTTGATCGAAGTTTAAATCCTTTGTCAAGATCCTTTCAGATTTTGCTCAAGGTTCTAAAGATATCGCAAGTTTTACTAGCGATATCGCTAGCTTGGTCCAGTGACATGGGAAGACTGAGAGGTACTTGGCAATTCACTTTCACAACTAAAGCCACTGCCTCAAACAAAGAAAGAAAGGAAAAACAGGGGGTAGCGCCCACTAGGCTACAGGAGCACCCGCTACCCTAGCCTAGCGCCCGCTATGCTATAGGAGTGCCCGCTATCTTCTTGTAGCGGCCGCTACCCCCTGCGGCTACTTCAGTTTTCTCTTCTTCAAATTACCCACTTGCTTTGGGTTTAAACTCTACTATATATACCTGAGTTCTTCAGCAGTTTTGAGGGGTTAGATTTTGTTGCAAATAGCTAGAAGTTAGTATAAGATTATTAGAAACTCTCAGTTTGTGCTCTAGATTAATTGTATTTGATTAAGTGGTTAGTTCTTGATAAATCCATTAGTTGTAATTCAATCTCTCTTCAATTAATTCAAAGTTGGTTATTAAAGGTTCTTGGTTTCTTGTTCATGTTTTTAGTTTGGAGTTCTTAGTTTGGTGTTCTTGGTTGACATCCAAAGGTTCTTAGTTAATCAACATTATATTGGGGTGTTATTAGAAGTAAAGCTTCAAGGCTCTTTAAATACTATTATTTAAGCTTCATGGTACAACTGTTAATTCATCTTCAATTCCCATTTCAGTTATAATTCTTGTAGCTATTTTCTTACTTTGAAGTTTTGTTTATTAAAGCTTTTATCAAGTTAATCTTGTCCTTTCCTTCATTGCTTTCATTATTTGAAGTTCTTAAGCTTTCTTTATCAAGATTAACTTGTCCTTGTTATATTGCTTACATTAATTCAAGTTCATAAGTTTTCTTCTCAAGATTAATCTTGTCCTTGCATTATTGCTTTATGTCTTAAATACTCTCAAGATTAAACCTTGTCCTTCTCTTCATTTTCTCTATTGCTTTTGTAGTTTGATTAAATCACTTGCATAACTTATTTCTTTGTAATAACATTGATAATCAAACAAAGCTCTTCCATTTTTAATACTTTTGTTTAGTTTAGTTTATAATCCATTGTCATAACCTATTTCTTTGCTATAATTTGTAAGCATGAATAAAAGTTTGTATTTAATTAATAAAATGTGTAGTGAGTAGTTTTTAGTGCTAAGGTACGGGTGAAACCCTCACCTCCTTCATGACATAAATAGGTTCTTAGTAAAAGTCGAGCTTGGGGGTAACTAGAGTAGTTACATTGGGTTTTAAATCACATAATCTATGACTTGCTTCCATAGATGTCGTCTTAGGTTCCTCAACGAAGGATCGAGAGATGAAGTTGAGTGAAGACTCCTCGTGTTTGATTAGTTTGAAAACCATGAGAATAGGTGTTCAAGTTAATGGACGTTACTAGTCTTCGTGAAAAAGTGCTTAGGAGCCGTTTTACACTCACGCCATTAGAATAGGTCGTGTTCTTGGTTCCTCTCATCATGCTAGCTCGAGAGAGTAGACATGACTATTAGAACGACTTCCCCTTGATATTCCCCTCTACGTTTGGTTTAACCTAGGAATCTGCGCCTTCATGTAAGAAGTGAGAGGTGTATCTCTTACCTTAGTCGTCTTTATTTCTTAAAATAAAGTTAAAATAAATCAACATTAGTGACAATCTTTCTTCTGAAATAAAAATCGATTTAAAACTTACTCCTTAGACCGCCTTAGTGTAAAGACCTTTATCTCGTGGGATTCGATCCTTACTTGTCCTTACTAGTAGACTAGCGAGCCTCGTATGGTTTATCTTTGGTGGCCACTTCGACAGGCTATCAGTACCATATAGAAATTAAGCCCCAATAGTTCCCACGAACCACTAGCATGGCATTGTATTTGTCTATTAAATTATCAGGTTTTAACTTCTTTTTAAAAACCTACATGCTACTCAATGGCTTGCATCCCCTAGGAAGGTCGGTTAAAGTCCAAGTATTATTACTCATAATACTCTATTTCACTGTTTATAGCCTCTAACAAAAAATTAGAGTCAATGGATCTCATAGCCTCCCCATAAATCCTAGGGTCATCTTCTAGTACAAAACGTTGACTAGTTGCTCCTCTACACTTTCTTTCTCAACTAGAAAAGAAGTGATAAAATGAAGACCAAAATTTTCCTCAACTCTGGCTCTCTTACTTTTCCTAGGTTCTATGGGGGTTTCACTAGATGATGTAATGTCATGATGTGCAGAAGTAGAAGATGATGCAGCAGGTAAAGATGGACAATCATGCATTTTCATAGAAAAAATAAGTTTAAAAAATTCAATATCTCATGATTGCTTTATGGGACCAAATCCAGAACTATGTTTAAGAATAAACCTGTACACAACATTGTTAGTAGCATAACCTATAAAAAATACCATCCACAGTCTTTGGACCAATTTTATTCCTTTGGAACTCAGGTACACCTATCTTTCCTAAGCACCTCCCCACTTTTAGGTAATTGAGGTTAGGCTTAACACCTTTCCTCAATTCATAAGGTGTTTTGTCTTCCGTGGTACAAGGTTTAGAACATAACAAGCTGAAAGAAGAGCTTCTCCGCCCCACATATAGGTTGGCATATCGAAACTTATAAGCATATCTTTCATCATGTCTTTCAAAGTTCTATTTTTTCTCTCAACTATCCCATTTTGTTCTGGAGTGTAAGGAGCAGAAATTCATGGATAATTCCATTTTCTTCACAATATTTCCTAAGTGGAATTTCATCATACTCACCACCTCGGTCAGACCTATGTCTTTTTATTTTAAGGTCTATATGATTTTCTACCTCAGCTTTATAATTAGAACTTTTCTTCGGCTTTATCTTTTGAACTAGCGATGTAGACCTTAGTGAAATGGTAGAAGTCATCAACAAAGGTTATGTAATAATGTTTCCCACCCCTGCTCATAGAATTTTTGAAGTCACCTAAATTTGTGTGGACTAATTCTAGTAAGGTGGAAGAACGATTAACATTTTTTTTAATTATTTTTTAATGGGCGTTTTGGAGTAGTATCTTTGTTCTTTTTGAACTTGTTATTCCTAGTGATATGAAACTGGTTCGTGCCCTTTCCTTTGTATGTTTTGAGTTTACCTGTAGACTTAGATTCAACAAGGTTAGCAGTAGAGGAAGAATGCTCATTAGTTTTTCCTTTAACCCGCAACTTGTTTTGTTCCCCGATCTTGATGTGCGACACTAACTCTTGAAGGGTGAAATCCTTCTACTTGTGTTTCATGGAATATACATACGTCTCCCATGATGGTGGAAGTTTATCAGGTAGACAGTTGGCTTGAAAACTATCACAAATGTTCATACCCTCAGCAATAATATCAGCACATAAGGTCTCATATTCATGCACTTGGTCCAGAACAAATTTATCATAAATCATGTGAAAACTTAACCAACGACTACATGCATATTTCTTAGTACCATAATCATCAAACCTGTACTTTGCTTTTAAAGCATCCCATATATCTTTAACATTTTTAAATTTACTGTAAATCAAATACAATGGAGCAGTCATATAATGCAACAACATCCCGTGACAAGCCTTATTGTCCTTCTCAAAGTCCCTAACATAATAAGTTGGAGCAACATTAACAGTAAAAGCATAATCGACTCCAACTTGACCCCATAAAAAAATTCTATTTTGTCATACAATATTTTATAAATTTTTCCATAAAATTGATCCATTTTAGACATGTCAGTAACAAAAGGATTGTTAAGGAGAACTACTGTAGGAATACCAACCATAATAACAGTATTGAATTTCGGCTTTATAATGTAAGAGTTATTACTCGTGTCATAGGAAAAACTTATTTGGATGTGTCGTGGCGTGACTAAGATCATTCCTCTAAAGCCGAATTTTCCCCGCACTCGTACACACGACCTCTTGGAAATCGCCCCCAGTGTAATACCCCATATTTTTACGCATTTTAAGGAGTTATTTTCGTATTTTATACCTATGTTTTTAATATTTTTATTGAGAAATTAAATTCAATAAGAATATTGAAAGAAAAGAAATTTAAATAAATTTTGAACAAGTAATTATTTTATGTTTATAAATAATATTTTATGTTTTATTAAATATTTTGAAAAGTTTCTAAAAATAGAATTTTTGGAGTTTCCTGAATTGTTTTAAAATAAGGGCATAAAAGTAATTTCAAACATTAAGGGTATTTTTGCAATTGCACCAAATCCTACTTTGGGGCCTATAAATACCCATTAAAGCCCCAAATTTTAAGATTTAAATTGCAACTTAGTGATGTAGGATTCAAAAAATTTTGAGAGAAAAAGAAGAAACAAAAACATAACGTCAGACGAATTTCCGAAAAAAAACCCTTCGCCCCTTGCTTGCCGGCCACCGTCGCTGCCTTCCTCACTGGCCACCGCCGCCGCTGCTACATCCCCCCACGTCGGCCACCACCTCTCTTCCCCTTTTGGTATTTTTGAATTTCCTTTAAAAAAAAATTTTTTCTTCTCTTTTTCTTTTTGATTTAATCTTGCAAATTCATATTTATACTTAGGATTAATCATGTTTCTATAGTTTTAATTATATTTTTATTAACTTATGAATTAGATTGAAGCATGAATTTATTTGTTCGATCATGAAATTTTAAATAAGGGTTCATGATATTATGAAATTCTTGATTTTATGGTTTTTAATGATTTAAACTTCAATATTATGATCATGAATTGTTTTGGGGTGAATTTAGGATAATTTGATGGAGTTTGAATTTGTTTTTAAAGGCTTTAAGTGTAAATTATATTGCTGCCCAAATTTTGCAATCATGAAAATCAATAGAATAAATATTATGAGCATGTTTGGTTTTATGAAAAATTATTCTATAGCACAGATTTGATTCATGATGTTGTTAGTGGATTGTAAAGGAGTTTTATGATGAATTTATGATGTTTTTATGAGTGTTAATGAGTTTTAGATGAATAGATAAAGTCGTAAGTTTTTATTAACACATATTTATGCCCAATAAAAATAGTAACATGTAACATAGTAAATTATAATTGTTTTTAATGCATCTAAGTATTGTATATTAATCTTAGAACATGACCACAATGTTTTATGATCAAAATATGATATATGGTAAGGTTTAAGAGTGTTTTTAAAGAAGTTTACAAAGCTGCCATTTTTGGAAATTTACCGAAATTCAAGTATTTTGCCATAGAAAAATTAAAATAAAGTATGGAATTGAATAGAGACCATATAGGGAATGTTTTGGACAAGTTTCCAATGTAGAAAGTTAGTTAGAGTTGTTGTAGAACTTAGTCAACAAGTTTTTAATTTAGTTTCGGTTTTCTCTATGTAGGAAACTTCGATCTTGTTGACTTTTGGAAGTTGTGGCGGAGCACCACTACATCACAAGGTACGTAAGTGCTAAAGACAAACATAGAATTAGAATTCATGCTTGGTTGATCTTATATGATATGTTGTTGTTGCTTGACTTGCTTGTGATTTGACAAGTTTATGAAAGAATTAGAAGCATGATTTTATGTTGTTTCGACATTCCACATTTATAATAATATAAATTCTTCAAGATTGAATTGGAAAGTTATAGTGATTTTAAAATTGGCCTATAGCTTATTGATAAGAAAGGAAATTATTAGTTACTTAATCAGGAAGAAAGGTAGTTTGTGAATTTTTATTCACATGTCTAATAGAAGTTAATGAGCAAATATTTTTATACATGTTGCCTCTCAAAGTTTAATGTGTGGTCAAGGTTAAAATAAATAGTTAGCCACTCACAACTGATGTGTAGTAAAGGAAGTTTAATTTAATTAAAGGACACACATAAGATTATTTTTAGAATCATTTTAAATTGAACATAATTAATATGGCTTGTGTGATTTTATGCATGTTTTTTTATGTGATGTAATATATGAGTCATAACATTGTTAAACCGGTTAATCACGTAAAGTGAAAGAGGATTCGCACCAAAAATCTTGGAACGTATATACCTTGTGCATGAACAATGGGGGGAGTCGTATGGAACAATGATCTATGACTTCTAACTGGAGTACAAGACCTTGTACTCTTTTATATTTTTAATGTGCTTGAATTGCGTCACTTTATGTGACATAGGTAATACCTTTTTGGAGTTGCTCCCAAGTTAGTACCCAATTGGGCGATTTTAAAGGAAAGGAAACCCATTCGTGCGAAATCCAAAGTTTAAATATAATAATTAATTCGTTTAAGTTAGGTCTATGCACAGGTGAAGAGTTGTCAACTGTAAGATGTATGTACGCTTTTATTTTATTTTGTTCTTGTTGCATACTCTTTAGTACTTATGTACTCAGCTTAACTAACTGTTTGTTTTTTGTGCATGGCTTTGTCTTGAACTTGGCCCTGCGATGACCTACTTGTTGGCGAGTAGTTGTCTAGAATAAGAAAAGCTAAAGGTAGAAGTTGGCATAAGTCATTCATGCCTGGTTTGAGTGAGAGTGCTTACATTGTAGACTTCGTAGTTTCCTAATTAAATTGGTTATGGATCTAGTTAACTAATGTTGGATGTTGTTTTATTTTCTAAGTTTAAATTATTTGGTTTGAAGGGCCATTAATATGGTTCCGAAGTGTAATAAAATTTTAAGTTGATTTTTCTTTTGGTTGTTGGTTTTGTTTTAATTTGAGATTTTTTTTTTGAGGTTTAATTATTTTAAATTGGTTTGTTTTTGATGTGGATATCAATGAAGACACCACCCTTGAAGATTTGATTCAATTTGACAAGGACTCAAGTGCTCACATAGACGTGGCTCAAGACTCAAACAACACACATTATTTAGGACTTCAAGTTGGTCAATTGGACGTATGCATGGTGAAGAACCTTGGAGTAGAAGACTATTGCATGGCTTAGAAAGGTACTAAAATGCATGGAGGACAGGTTCTTGAAGGTTTCTTGAATAAAAGATTGAATATTGAAACATTTCTTGAAGTTCTTGAAAGAATCTTGAAATATGCGCAAAAACCAACGAACACATATGGCGAGTTTTTGGCGAATTTTCTTGGTTCTTAGGCAGCAAGTAATTCTTGTATTTTTAGCTTAAAAATCTCATGTTTATCTTGTTATAATTATTTAGTCAAGTTGTTAGGATATTTTCTTGATTAGTTAGTAAGTCAGAGTTTGTTAGGCAAGATAAGATCAAGTGCAAGTTGCATGATGATGTGGCAACCTTATCTTGAGATAGTTGTGTGTTTATTTTGTAAGGGACAAATTTCCCTAGTTTTAGACGTGTATTTTTGTTTTTTTTAGTTAGGATTTTTTTGTTGATTATATCTATAAATAATCTCAACATTAGGATATAATTAATTAAGTTAGAATTGAATAAAAGTTTCATACTTTAATTTTTGCAAGTGGATTCTTGTGTTCTTGATCAATTTACGAATTGATTGCTGTTTTGTTTGTTTTAATTAAAACATCCGTGGGTGGGTTAATTGAGGTGGATTCTCTAATTAATTTATCCTTAGTTTGTGTTTAATTCTTGGTGGTTTTCCTGTATAGAATTCGACACATTCTTATCTGTGGTGAAGGTTGATTTTCGGATCATTATTCACATCATCGTGGTATCAGAGCAAGGTTCGTATAAAGAATACTGGGAATGTTTGACGATGAATTTGAAGCTGAAATTTTTGGTGAAGGTTCAGAAAATATCAATCTACCTGCCATAAAAATTTCGTGCAATTTGGATAAGTATCACGACCTGCACAAATTCGCAAAGTTTGAACAGTTTTCTGGATTTGCGGTTTTGTCCGATTGTGATAAAACCTTAAGTTCGAATTCAAGAACCTATATTTAAATCAATATTCTTGCACAAACTACTCATATATGTGTAGAAGAATGGCGGATGAGGAGATCACACCAATTCCACAAGGTTTAACCCTTGAAGAAGCACATAACCTTAGAAAAGATCGGCAATTGGAACAACTAACCAAACAAATGGCCGAATTGATGCAACGTTTGGATCAACGTGAAAGATCTTCATCAAGATCTTCTTCCAAGTAGTCCAAGAAGATCCAATCAAGTTCCTCTTCAAGTGAGAGTGAAGAAGAATCAGTTAGGAGAAGAAGGAAGAAGAAGGCCGAATACGATTCATCTAGTGAAGAAGAAGATAGGCGGAAGAGAAAACCTAAACACAAGGATGATGATCGTAGTTTGAAGTTGGACTTTCCCAAATTCAATGGTAGTATGCTCGAACCTGAAAATTATTTCGAATGGATTCGGAGAGCTGAGGCTTTATTTGACTACAAGGATTATGATGAGCGCAAGAGATGCAAAATCGCCGAGTTAAAACTCACAGGCTACGCTAGCTTGTGGTACGATAATTTGAAGAAAAAAAGGCGCAAGGAAGGGAGTTCAAAGATCTCAACTTGGACACAACTAAAGAAGTCTATGAAGAAGCAGTTCGTGCCTCATGATTACATCCAAGACTTTTACATAAAGATGCAAACTTTCAAGCAAGGGGCACAATCTGTTGAAGCCTATTTGACTGAGTTTGAGAAGTTGTGTATGCTTTGCGATTTAGATGAGATTGTTGAGCATAAGATTGCAAGGTTTATTGCCAGATTAATTGAGAATATCTCGGAGAAATTTGAGCTACACGAATATTACACCTTTGAAGAAGTATGTAAAGCCGCGGTTAGAGCGGAGAAGCAAGTGAAAGGCAAGAAGAGTTCATTTGTGAAGCCTTATTGTAAAGTGATTTCCAACCCAACCGAGAAGACTATGGAGAAGGGTTCGTCTAGTTCGAGTGTTAGAGATAATAAATCCAAGTCTGAGACCCTCAAGAAGGCGAGTGATGATAGAAAATGTTTTAAATGTGGTAGTGTTGGTCACATAGCAAACAATTGTCCTTCCAAACGCACTATGACTGCCCAAGAGTGGGAAGAAGAGAAGGCTAGATGCGAAGGTGATAGTGACATGGATGTTATAGAGGAAGATAAAGAGGAAGAGGAAGAGGAGAACGTCGAGGAAGTGGATGGAGAAACTCACGGCAGGAGTCTTGTTGTTCGGAGAACCTTACATTCAAAACCTATGCCAATTGAAGAGGATCAAAGGAACAAGATATTTTACACAAGATGCAAGGTAGAAGATCAACTTTGTGATACCATAATTGATTAAGGGAGTTGCTCCAATGTTGTTTAAAATACACTAATTGACAAATTACAATGGCCTACAACCGACCATCCAAAGTTGTACAAGTTGCATTGGTTGAATGATTCCAATGAGGTTAGGATTTCCAAACAAGCATTGATTTCATTCACAATTGGCAAGTATCAAGACAAGATTCTATGTGATGTTTGCCCCATGGACGCATGCCATATACTTTTGGGGAGACCTTGGCAATTTGATCGATTTGTGAAGTTTGATGGGCGAACCAATGTTTACATGATTCGCAAAGGAAAGGGAGAGAAGTCGTATGCCTTGAAGCCTTTGGTGGATTATAGGATTCCTAAAACCAACAATTCGAAGGAATCCTTCTTTATTTGCGAAAAGAAAGTAGAAAAGGAATTAAAGGGGAATAATGCCGTGTATATTCTCGTGTCAAAGGAGTTTGAAATCAAAGATAATCAAGTCGAGAGTAAGCCGGTTGAGTTGAAGCTAGTATTGGACGAATTTAAGGACGTATTTCCGAGTGAGTTACCCCCGGGATTACCTCCCATTCGAGGAATAGAGCATCAAATTGACTTGATTCCGGGAGCACCATTACCTAATAAAGCAGCATATAGAAGCAATCCGGAGGAAACCAAGGAGATGCAGAGACAAGTTGAAGGGTTGATGCAAAGAGGCTATGTTCGAGAGAGTATGAGTCCATGTGCCGTGCCTACTTTATTAGTACCAAAGGAGGATGATTTGTGGAGAATGTGTATAGATAGCCGTAGTGTCAACAACATCACCATCAAGTATAGGTTCCCTATTCCTAGACTTGACGATTTATTGGACGAATTACATGGTTCACAACTATTTCCCAAGATAGATCTCATGAGTGGATACCATTAGATTTGTATGAGAGAAGGTGATGAATGGAAGACCGCTTTTAAGACTAAGGTTGGATTATAAGAGTGGTTGGTGATTCCTTTTGGACTCACTAATGCATCGAGTACTTTTATGAGATTGATGAACGAGGTACTCAAACCTTTTCTTGGGAAGTTCGTGGTGGTCTATTTAGATGCTATACTAATTTATTCGAAGAATTTGGAAGATCATCTAAGTCATCTTAGAAGCGTTTTTCAAGTACTTCGGGAGGATAAATTGTATGCTAAATTAGAGAAGTGCTATCTCTTGGTCCCAAGTGTCACGTTTCTAGGCTATGTGGTCTCGAAGGATGGGGTTGCCGTAGATCAATCCAAGGTAGAAGCAATTAAGACTTTCCCTGTATCGAAGAGTATAACTGAAGTGCGATCTTTTCACGGTTTGGCTTCGTTTTACCGGAGATTCGTGAAGAATTTTTCTACCATAGTAGCACCCATGAACGAATGTTTGAAGGGGAATAAAAGCAAGTTCGAGTGGACAAAAGAGGCTTAAGGAGCATTCGAACTCATTAAAGCAAAATTGTGTGAAGCCCCCGTTCCAACCTTGCCCGATTTTTCACAACCCTTCGAGGTGGAAACAGATGCAAGTGGAGTTGGAATTTGAGCCGTTCTCATTTAAACGAAGCGCCCAATAGCATATTTCAGTGAGAAGTTAGGTGGAGCTCGATTGAACTATTCTACATATGATAAGGAGTTCTACGCTTTTTTTCGAGCCTTGGATCATTGGAGTCATTATTTACGTCCAAATCACTTTATCCTACATAGTGATCATGAAGCTTTGAAATATATACATGGACAACAGAAATTGAATCCAAGACATGCTAAGTGGGTGGAGTACCTACAATCATTTAATTTTTCTTCAAAATATAAAGAAGGGAAATCAAATGTTGTAGCCGATGCTTTGTCGAGGAGATACGCATTACTTGGGGTATTAAGTTGCAAATTACTTGGTTTTGAGTTAATCAAGGAATATTACAAGAGTGATGAGGATTATAGCTCGATTTTGGAGGAGTGCACAAGAGGAGCCGTGAGCAATTATGTGATTCAAGACGGTTTTCTTTTTAAAAGAAATCGATTATGTGTGCCTAGATGTTCTATTCACGATTTACTTGTTCGGGAAGCTCATGGAGGAGGGATAGCAGGTCACTTCGGAATCACGAAAACTTTGGCAATGTTATAAGAAAACTTCTATTGGCCAAAGATGCTTGCGGATGTCTAAACCGTGGTGCAATGATGTGCAACATGTCAAAAGGCAAAGGCAACTTTCCACCAAGGCCTTTATACTCCTTTACCCGTCCTGGATGCACCATGGGAAGATGTTTCGATGGATTTTATTGTGGCTTTCCTGAGAACACAAAGAGGGAAAGACTCGATTATGGGTTTTTTAGATCACTTTTCGAAGATGGCTCACTTTGTGCCTTGTCACAAGGTAGATGACACATTGAAACTAGCGGACTTATATTTTAGAGAGGTGGTTCGTTCGCATGGAGTACCTCAAACCACCGTGAGTGATCGAGACACAAAGTTTATGAGTTTCTTTTGGAAGTCTTTGTGGAAGCTTGTGGGTACGAAGCTCTTGTTTAGTACATCATATCACCCACAAACAGACGGTCAAACCGAGGTTACAAACCGGACTCTTGGAGTGTTGCTACGGGGTTTGGTGAGTAAGACTCAAAAGGATTAGGACATTAAGCTTGCTCATACCGAGTTTGCTTATAATAGATCACATACATACGCGACTAAACATAGTCCTTTTAAGTTTTGTTATGGCTTGAACCCAAGGTTACCTATTAGTCTTGTTTCTATACCAAAGGGAGAGTTGATTCACAAGGATGCCGAATACAAGATCAAGTACATGGGGAAGGTTCATGCGCAAGTGAGACCTAGGATCGAGAGGATAAATGAGTTGTACAAGTCTCGAGCCAACAAGAGTAGAAAGCCAAGGAATTTTCAAGTCGGGGACTTAGTGTGGTTGCACCTAAGGAAGGAAAGATTTCCGGGAAAGAGGAAAAATAAGATGATGCCAAGGAGTGAAGGTCCATTCAAGATAGTAGAGCAGATCAATGACAACACATAAAAGCTTGATTTACTGGAAGATTACGGAGGTAGTGCCACATTCAACGTTGGAGATTTAGCCAAGTATATACCTGATAAAGACCTTGAAGATATGAGGATAAATTCTTTAGAAGAAGGGGGGGATGATGTGGACATCAATGAAGACACCACCCTTGAAGATTTGATTCAATTTGACAAGGACTCAAGTGCTCTCATAGACGTGGCTCAAGACTCAAACAATATACATTATTTAGGACTTCAAGCTGGTCAATTAGAAGTATGCATGGTGAAGAACCTTGGAGTAGAAGAGGATTACATGGCTTAGAAAGGTCCTAAAATGCATGGAGGACAGGTTCTTGAAGGTTTCTTAATTAAAATATTGAATCTTGAAACATTTCCTGAAGTTCTTGAAGGAATCTTGAAATATGCGCAAAAACTAACGAACACATATGGCGAGTTTTTGGCGAATTTTCTTGGTTCTTGGGCAGCAAGTAATTCTTGTAATTTTAGCTTAAAAATCTGATGTTTATCTTGTTAGATAATTATTTAGTCAAGTTTTTAGGATATTTTCTTGATTAGTTAGTTAGTTAGAGTTTGTTAGGCAAGATAAGATCAAGTGCAAGTTGCATGATGATGTGGCAACCTTATCTTGAGTTAGTTGTGTGTTTATTTTGTAAGGGACGAATTTCCCTAGTTTTAGGCGTGTATTTTGGTTGTTTTTAGTTAGGATTTTTTTTTTATTATACCTATAAATAATCTCAACATTAGGATATAATTAATTAAGTTAGAATTGAATAAAAGTTTCATACTTTAATTTTTGCAAGTGGATTCTTATGTTCTTGATCAATTTACGAATTGATTGCTGTTTTGTTTGTTTTATTTAAAACATCCGTGGGTGGGTTAATTCGGATGGATTCTCTAATTAATTTAGCCTTAGTTTGTGCTTAATTCTTAGTGGTTTTCCTGTATAGAATTCGACACATTTTTATCTGTGGTGAAGGTTGATTTTCGGATCATTATTCACATCAGTTTTAAAGACTTCCGCTGTAGTACTTTGATAAATGCATTAGCCTTTATCAAGCTGGAGGTATTGCTTTGTTATTTCCTCATTATTTAGGAGTTTTAATAATTATATTTCTTTAATATTTATAATATGTTTTCCGGAAAATCTAGAGCAGGAAGTTAGGAAATTACAGGGTGTTGCAAAGTGTTTACCATAGCGTAATTTTCGAAATAGAATAAAATTTTATTTTTTGGGGGGTACCCTAAGTTTTATTTTGGGAAATAGGAAATTCTTTTTTTAGGAAGGTAATGGAAGGAAAATTTTTCTAAAAATAGTATTTTCCAAAATAGGCAGTTTTGAAAAACAAATGTTTTAAAATCATTGATATGTGCAGGTATGCAAGGAATTCAGGTATGTGCTATGTGTTATTGCTTTATTATCATGTTGTGAGATTGAGTACGAAGTTTGGGCATGTAGGATAGACGTTATTTCTGTTATTTCATGCGTTTAAGTACATGTTTTGAGATGTTGCTTATGTTGTTAGTTATGTATATAAGAAATATTATGTTAGCCACCAGACCTTTTTGTTTTAGAACTGTTAGTTTGGATTTGTTGTGTGAAGGATGTCTTATTAGCTTTAAGTGTCATGCAAGATGGTGGATAACATGCCTAGTAAAGATACTCAGATGGGGACGTTGGAAAAGAAGGACTATGAGAGTCCACCCCAATATGTTTGGAAGATACAATTTTATTGTTGGTACATGAGTACGGTGTTGAAGCTACCCAACAGGACCAACCTGATCAAGTGTCTGTTCCAATCGTTAATTGTTTGGCAAACCGTTCACCCTATCTGGAGATTAAGGCGAAGTTTAGTGACTTTCATTTTGCTGGAGTACTTCCAAATTACACCAAGTATAAAGATTCAGTTGGTCAATGGGGTTGCAGACTTTATCGAGATTATTACTTTTTTTAGGCCAAGAAGTCGAGAGTGAGATCGTGAGGTATTTGGAAGGTTATATTGCAAGGAAGAAGAAGGAGTTCCAGGAGTCTAATGCAAGTGAGGAGACCCCACCCACACCAAGCCCAAGTGATCATGAAGATGATGAGATGATTATGAAGGAACCTGTTTCTAGTTCTCGAAGTTATAAATCGAAGGATAGCTCGTGCTATGAGATCGAGAATCCAAATCTTGTAATCCCAGTGTATGTAGATCTGGTATCTAATTCAGAGGATGAAGAGGAGCTTGACCCAAAGGAAGATATGGATGAAGTTACGGAGGAGGATATGGAAGATGATGTGATGGATGATCCCGAGTTAATGTCTAAGAAATACGTAATGTCGAAGAACAAAAAGGATAATGTTAATGTTTAGAAGTTTTGTCATTGATATGAGTTAGTTAAGCATTGTTAATATTTAGATTGTTGGACATTTTAGATTGCTTTTTTCTTAATAAATAAGTGGCAGTGAGCCATAAGGAAATATTAGGAGAAATTAATCAATAAGAATTATTATGAGAATGAAAAAATAAATAAGTCAGTTCTTTTAAGAAATGAAGCCTCAAGTAAAGTAGAACCAAGGGAATTATTTTTATTTATTATGTGCTATATTATTGTTTTAATGGTTGTGTAAACAATCAAAACCAAGTGAATCATTCGCTCTAAAACAATGAAAACTTCTTTTGTGAGACGAATTGAGGTAATGTTTTATGTCATGAGTTTATGTTGTTCTAACTTAGAGTTAGACATAGTTTAAGATCTTTTCCCCCTACAGGAGAAATATGATGGCTGAACGTAACAACAATTAGCTGAATGATGTAGTGAGGCAATTAGCTTCTGTAGCTGAACAGTTAGCTACTACAGGAAATGGGAATTGTGATGACCCTGCTGGGGAACTTTTCAAGAAGATTTTTCGAAGTAATCCACCCACTTACCTAGGAGAGCACAATCCAACTATTCTTGAGGAATGGTTGAGAGAATTTAACAAGTTGTTCGAAGCAGTTCAGTGTCGAGAAGAGTTTAAGGTGAACCTCACAGTTTAGGGAGCAGAAGATGAATTTTGGTGGTCACAAAATGAAGCAGTGATTAGAGCCTTGCCAGTGTTCAATTAGGATATGTTTCAAGAACAGATCCACGATAAGTTTTATCCTGTGTTCCTTCAGAAACAGAAAGTTGATGAGTTTCTAGAGTTGAAGATGGGAATATGTCTGTTACTGCGTATTACTCTAAGTTCATAGAGTTGTCTAGTTATGCAAAGGAGGATGTGGCAGTCGAAAAAATGAAGGCTAGTGGTTTTAAGAGAGGGTTACCCTTACACATCTAGTTGCAGTTAGCCGGGCAATTCTTTCAGTCTTTGGATGAGCTATATGGTAGGGATGCACATCTGTATGCCCTAGACCAGAAGAATAAGGAGGTGCTGAAAGAAGGTGAGACGAGGGAGAAAAGAAAGGATGGTGGAGGAAACTTCAACCAACAAGCGTGTCATGGTGGATTTAGGAAACCTCATTTCAACAACAACTTCCATGGTAACAGGGGAAACTTTGGGAAGCCTGCTAATGGAAATGGAAATAGGGCTCAAATGGCTAATCAAGAACAAGGGAAAGGAAGGGAAAGGTTCTCAAATAAAAGGGAACTCAACTGGGGGGTCAGCAAAAGGGTTTCCAAGGAAACATGGGAGGAAAGGCAACGCCTCAAGCTGGGAATTGAAATGGAAGTGAAAGTGGAGGAGGTTAGACTAAGACCTCGAATACTGGAAAGCTGATTGTGATGGCTCGAAGTGAAGTTCATGCTAGTAAGGATGTAATTACTGGTACTTTCTCTATTCACTCTCTGCGTGCTAAAGTTATGTTTGATTCTAGTGCAACATACTCTTTTGTATCCATTAAGGTTTTGGAAAAGTTAATGCCTGCGTTGGGAAAGTAGTTACAATAGATATGTCAAAAGTGTTACCATCAAGACAAGATGTACAATGTTCAAGAAGACTTTTGGACGTTTCGATTGAAATTGAGGGAGTGGAGTTTAAGGCTAACTTAATTAAGTTTGATTTGGGTGACTTAGAAGTGATTCTGGAAATGGATTGGCTGTGTGAGCATAAGGCTGAGATTTTGTGTGAGCCACAGAAGATCTCGTTAGTTCATAAGGGTAAGAAAGTGAGCTATTGGAGGGCAGGAAGGCCAACATAACAAAATAGTGTCATTAAAGAGGTTTGTTAGGTTCGTGAAGAGAGGTTTTTCAATTTACCTTTGGATTTTGAGGGATGTAGATCATGTTAAAACTGCTAAGCCTAAGGACATTAAGGTAGTAAGGGACTTTCTGGATGTGTTTCCGGAGGAGGTTTCGAGGATGCCTCCGAAGCGATAAATTGAATTCACCATAGACTTAGTTCCAGGAACAACATATGTTTCCAAAGCATTATATAGGATGGCACCTGCGTAAATGAGCGAGTTGAAAGAGTAATTATAGGAGTTGTTGGAGAAGGGCTACATTAGGCCTAGTGCATCACCTTGGGGAGCACCAATGTTGTTTGTAAAGAAGAAAGATGGGAGTCTAAGGTTGTGTATTAGCTATAGGGTGTTGAATAAGGTGACGATCAAGAACAAGTATCCTTTACCGAGGATTGATGACTTGTTTGATCTGTCGAAAGGAGCAGCTGTGTTCTCAAAGACTAATTTGAGGTCACGATACCATCAATTGAGAATTGCTAATGAGGACATACCAAAAACGGCTTTTCGTACGAGGTATGGGCGTTATGAGTTCACTGTTATGCCTTTTGGGTTAACTAATGCGCCAGCAATTTTCGTGGACTTATTGAATAGGATCTTTCAACGGTTCTTGGATAAGTTTGTGGTTGTTTTTATTGATGATATTTTGGTGTACTCCAAGAGTAAAGAGGAACACGTAGAACATTTGAGAACGATTTTGATGACAATAAGGGAGAATAAATTGTATGCTAAGTTCTCAAAATGTTAGTTTTGGTTGGAGAAAGTAGCATTCTTGGGACATTTCGTGTCAAAAGAAGGAGTTGAAGTAGATCCAGCCAAGATCGAAGTAGTAAAAGAGTGGCCTATGCCTAAGAATGTGATGCATGTACGAAGTTTCATAGGATTAGCAGGTTATTATAGGAAGTTTATGAAGGACTTTTAGAGAATTGCTAAACCAATGACGTTTTTAAAGATGAAGGACTATAAGTTTGTATGGAGTGATAAGTGTGAAGAGGCATTTCAGACCTTAAATGAGCGTTTGACTAAGGCTCCAGTGCTGACTTTGCCAGAAGGAAGTGATTCTTATGATGTGTACAGTGATGCTTCAAAGAATGGTTTCGGATGTGTTTTAATGCAAAATACAAAAGTGATTGTGTATGCTTCTAGACAATTGAAGCCATACGAAGCAAACTATCCTCCTCACGATCTCAAGTTAGCGGCGATCGTGTGTGCCCTTAGATATGGAGGCATTACTTGTATGGAGCGAAATGTAGGATCTACACGGACCACAAGAGCTTAAAGTAACTTTTCACTCAAAAAGATTTAAACATGAGACAAAGGAGATAGCTTGAGTTTATCAGGGATTACGATTTAGATATCCAATACCATGAAGGGAAGGTTGATGTGGTAGCAGATTCTTTAAGCCTTCAAACGTAGCATGGTGTATATTCTTAGTGGTCGCTAACGAACTGTGTAGAGACATGAAGAGAATGAACTTGGAGATAGTGATGGAGGGAGAGTTGGAAGTAATATTTTGTAATCTTAGTATCCAACAAAAAGTATTTGAGGAGATTAAGGAGAACCAGGAAGGAGATGTGAAATTGGATAGAATAAAGGACAAATTAAAAGTAGGAAAGGCCACAGACTTCAAGATCCATGAGGATGGAAGCTTAAGGTATAAAGGAAGGTGTTGTGTACCACAGGAATGTGAAGATTTGAAACGACGAATCATGGAGGAAAGTCATACTACACCATATTCAGTGCATCCTGGAGGGGATAAGCTGTATAAGGATTTGAAGAAGGTGTATTGGTGGCCTAGGATGAAAAGGGAAGTGGATTAATTTGTGAGCAAGTGTCTTACTTGCAAAAAGTGAAATTTGAGCATAAGAGACCACAAGGAGAAGTCCAACCACTTGAAATACCGGGATGGAAGTGGGATTGCATATCAATAGACTTTATAACTTGCTTGCCAAACTCGAGGAATCAAAATGATACCATATGGGTTGTTGTGAATAGGCTCACTAAATTATTGGTGTTTATACCAATGAAGGAGACTTGGAGGATGGAACAACTGTCAAAGGCTTACATAAACCATGTTGTGAGGCTACATGGAGTTCCAAAGGATATCATGTAAGATGGGGATTCTAGGTTTCTTTAAAAATTCTAGAAAAGTGTCCAGGAGAACTTTGGTACAACGTTGAAAATGAGTACAGCTTTCCATCCAGCAACCAATGGACAAACAGAGAGAACCATACACACTTTGGAGGACATTCAAAGAGCTTATATAATGGATTTTCAAGGGAGTTGGGAAGATTGTTTAGATCTTATTGAGTTCTAATACAACAATAACTACCATGCAAGTAAGGGCATGACACCTTATGAGGCTTTGTATGGAAGGAAGTGCAGGAGTCCCTTATGTTGGAGTGACATAAGTGAGACAGTGATTCTGGGACCTCAACTGTAATACCCCACATTTTCACGAATATTAAGGAAGTATTTTTGTATTTTATTCATATAATTTTAATATTTTCATTAAAAAATTATGTTCAATAGCAATATTTATTGAAAAGAAAATAATAATTAAATAATAAATAATAAATAATTTTTAATTAAAAAAATATTTTTGTTCATAAATAATATTTTATGTTTATAAAATATTTTAGAAGGCTTTTAAAAATAGAATTTTCAAGAGTTTCCTAATTTATTTTGAGGCAAGGGCCTAAAGTTAATTTCCACTTGTTAGGACAAGTATGGGCTTTTTCTGAATCCTACTTTGGGGCCTATAAATACCCTTTAAAACCCAAAATTTCAAATTTCATTCATCATTAGTTTTCATTAGGATTTCAAAGTTTAGAGAGAGAAAGAGAGACAAAAAAAGGAGGGGAAGGGATTTCCGAAAAAAAAGGTTTTGTTTGGATTTTCAGAAAAAGAAAAGAAAATAAAAAAGGGAGAAGCTTGTTCTTGGGATCCGTGCCTCGCCGGACCCCAGCCGGACCACCGTCGCACCACTGCCGGACTGCCACGCGCCACCGCCGGCCACTACTCTTCCCATTTTGTTATTTTTCGGACTTTAAAAAAATAAATTTCTCCTTCTTTCTTTTTAATTCAATCTTGCAAATTCATGTTCATATTTATGTTTAATCATGCTTTTATATGTTTTATGAAGTAATGACTTGTTTTAAAGCATGAATTAATTTGTTGTTCATGAAATTTTAGATTAGGGTTTATAAAGTATGAAACTTTTGATTTTTATGAGTTTTTGTGATTTGACCTTCAAATTATGATCATGAATTATTGTTGTGTGAATTTATGATGATTTTATTAAGTTTAGATTGATTTTAAAGGCTTTGAATATAAAATCAATTGCTGTCCAAATTTTGTAGTCATGAAATTCAATAGAATAAATATTATGAACATGTTTTGGCTTATGAAAAATTATTCTAAAGCATAGATTGCTTTCATAATTATTGTCGTAGATTGTAGAAGAGTTTTGTCATGAATTTATGATGTTTCATGAGTTTTAATGACTTAAAAGTTAATAAATAAATCTGAAAATTTTATAAAAATAAGTTAAAGTAAGTTTTAAGTGTTCATATTATGCTAGTATGATCACATATTAATTCTATGATGTTACATATACTTTTTAGTATGTTTTATTTATAAAGTTTAAAAGTGATTTTAAGCATGTTTAACATGTTCTCAAAATTTTATAAAGTCAATAATTAGGCTTTTAAAGTATGTAATTAGCATGAATTGATCATATATATTAAGCAATACATTGTATGATTGATTTATGTTGTTTTTGAAGTTTTTTAATGAGTTTTGGTAATTTTAAATTACTGTCCACTTTTCTAAAGCGGCATAAAATTTACAATAAGGTTTTACAAAGCATAAATAAATCCCGAAAACCAAGTAATCATACAATAGTAAAAATTAAAGTGTAGTATGGAATTGAATACAGACCATATAAGGAATGTTTTGGACAAGTTTCCAATATAGAAGTTAGTTTATAGTTGTTGTAGAACTTAGTCAACAAGGTTTTAATTTAGTTTCGATTTTCCTTATGTAGGAGAATTTGATCTAGTCCACTTCTAGAAGTTGCGGCAGAGCACCATTATTTTACAAGGTACGTAAGTACTTAAGACAAACACAGGAACTAGGATTCATGCTAGGATGATCCTTGATTATATGAAATATTGCTATGCTTGTTTGAATCATGAATTTATGTTCATGACAAGTTCTATTAGAAGCACGACTTATAGTATGTTGACATTCCATGTTAACTAGCAATATAAATTATAATATTGAATTGGAATGTTATGATCACTTTATCTAGGCCAATAATTTATTAATATAGAAGGAAATTAATTTTAAGTCGATTAGTTACTTAATCAACAAGAGAGGTATTTGTGAATTTTTATTCACATGATTAAAGGAGTTATGAGCAATTATTTTATATATGTTGCCACTCACAGTTTAATGTGTGGTCAAGGAGAAAGTAAAGAGTTAGCCACTCACAGTTAATGTGTGGTAAAGGAAGTGCAGTTTAATTAAAGGACACACATAAGATTAATTATTTTGAATCACCTTAAATTGAAGATAATTGATATGACTTTCTCGATTTGATGCATGTTGTTATGTGATGATTGTATGTGAGTCATAACATTGTTAAACCGGTTAATCACGTAAAGTGTAAGAGGAATTGCATCAAAACTCTTGGAACGTATATACCTTGAGTACGAACAATGGGGGGAGTCGTATTGAATAGTGATCTATGACTTCTAATTGGGGTACAAGACTTTGTAATCTTTAATATTTATAATGCGCTGGTATTCCGTCACTTTATGTGGATTAGTAAAACCTTCTTGGAGTTGCTCGCATGTTGGTGCCCAATTGGGCGATGATTTTTAAGGAGGAAACCCATTCGATGCAGAAACCAAAAGTTTAAATATAATAATTAATTTAGTTGAAACTATATATAGGTGAAAGGTTGTCAAAGGTAGGTTGTGTGTATGTTTTATTTCTTACTGTTTTGTTGTATAATCTTTAGTAGTTATGTACTCAGCTTTGATGACTGTTTGTTTTGTGTGCATGGCTTTGTGTTGGACTTGGCCCTACAATGACCCACTTGTGGTGAGTAGTTGTCTAGTATAAGAAAAGCTGCAGGTACAATTGGGTATATGTCATATCATGATCGATGGGCTGGAGTGAGAGCGCTTGTTGTGTTTTGTAGCTTTATTTTATATTACTTATGAATGACTAACTAATATTTGGATGTTGTTTTATTTCTAAAGACTTTTAGTTTTTGTTTTTACGGGCCATTAATATGTTTCCAAAGTGTAATAAAGTTTAAAGTTGATCTTTATTTTGAGATTGTTTTGAAATTTAGTTTTAAATTCATTTCGGTTTTGGTTTTAAGACTTCCGCTGTAGTACTTTGATAAATGCCTTATCCGTTATCACGGTGGCGGTAATACTTTGGATTTTCCGCATTTAGAAGTTTTAATATATATAATCCTTATTATTTATATTATGTTTTCCGGAAAAATAAGAAGTAAGAAGTTATGAAATTCCAGGGAGTTACAAAATGTTTACTAGAGCTTAGATTTTGAAATAAAATAAATTTTATTTCTGGGGGTACCCTAAGTTTTATTTTGGGAAAGAGGAATTTCTTATTTTGGAAAGTTTTTGAAAATGGAATTTTTCTAAAAATAGTAATTTCCGAAAATGGAATGTTTTGAAAAATAAATTGTGTGTGCAGGTATGCAAGGAATTCAGGTATGTATTATGTGTTATTACTTTAATACCATGTGGTGAGATTGGATAGGAAGTTTGGGCACGTAGCATAGACTTTATTTCTATTCTTTCATGCATTAAAGTTTATGCTTTAAGGTGTTGCTTATGTGAATAGTTGTGTGTAAAAGAAATTGTATGTTAGCCACAAGACCCCTTTTGTAACAGTGCTAGTTTGTTTTGTTTTTAGATGGATGGACCATTAGTATTAAGTTTTGTGTAGGATGTCATATAGTATACTTAGCAAAGATACTCAAATTGTATGCTCGACCGTCCACCCTATTTAGAAATCAAGGCAAAGTTTAGTGATTTCCACTTTGTTGGAGGACTTACGATCTATTATAAGTATAAGGATGCAGTTGGCCAATGGGGTTGTAATTCAAGATTCTTGGAGGGGTACATTACAAGTAAAGAGCAGGAGTATCAAGAGATGAATGTATGTGATGAGACCCCACCCACACCAAGCCCAGAAGATAGCCAAGGAATTGAAGACCTGGTGGTGAAGGAGACTACTACTGGTTGAAGGACTGAAGAGTCAAGGGATAGTTCGTGTTACGAAATCAAGAACACAAACCCTGTAACTCCAGTGTATGTTGATTTGGTAACCGATTCCGAAGAAGATGAAGGAGAATTAGATCCTGAGGAAGAAACGGAAGAAGAAGAAGAAGAGATGGAGGAAGAAATGGAGGTTGACACTAAAAATGACCCTGAATACATACCAAAGAAATATGTGATGTCAAGAGACAAGAAAGATAATGTTAATGTTTAAAGACTTTGTTTATATCTTATTTACCTATTGTTGTTTAATGTTTCTGACGTTTAGTTGAACAGTTTAAGTTATTGTTTACATTTAAATAAGTGGCAGTGAGCCATAAGATATGATAAGAGGAGTTAAGTAATAAATTTCTTTATGAAATGAAGCCTCATGTAGAATAGAACCAAGGGAATTATTTTTATTTCCTACATGCTTTATTTTTATTTTAAAGGTTGTGTAAACAATCACAACTAAGTGAATCATTCGCTCTAAAAGAATGAAACTTCTTTTATGAGATGAACTAAGGAAGTGTTTTATGATTTAAGTTTATGTTGTCCTAACTTACAGTTAGACTTGGTCATATAAAGGTGTTTTCCTCTATAGGAGAATTAGAATGGCTGAATATAACAACAATCAGCTGAATGAAGTAGTGAGGCAATTAGCTACTGTAGCTGAACAGTTAGCTGCCAGACGAAATGGAAATGGTAGTGACCCTGCTGAGGAACTTTTCAAGAAGATTTCTCAAAGTAAGCCACCCACTTACCAAGGAGAGCACAATCCAACTATTATAGAGGGATGGCTGAGAGAGTTTAATAAGTTTTTTGGGGCAGTAGAGTGTCTAGAGGAGCATAAAGTGAACCATGATGTTTACTACCTGATAAGAGATGCTGATTTATGGTGGTCACAAAATGAGGCTGTAATAAGGGCTTTACCACGATTTAATTGGGATATGTTTCAGGAGCAAATTCGTAATAAGTTCTATCCTATATTTTTTCAGAAACAGAAAGATGAGGAGTTTCTAGAGTTTAAGATGGGAAGTATGTCTGTCACTGAGTACTACTCTAAGTTCATAGAATTGTCTAGGTTTGCTCCTGAGGCTATAGAGACTGAGAGTTTGAAGGCAAGTCGTTTTGAAAGAGGGTTACCCTTAGACCTTTAGTCACAATTAGCTGGACAGATCTTTGAATCTTTCGATGAGTTATATGGTAGAGCTGCACACCTATATGCCATAGACCAAAAGAAGAAGGAGGTACAGAAATAAGGTGAGACGAGGGAGAAACGGAAGGATAGTGGAGGAAACTTCAACCACCAAGGAAATCATGGTGGATTTAAGAAACCTCGTTTCAACAACAATTTCTAGGGTAATAAGGGAAACTCTGGGAAGTCTACTTCTGGAAATGGGAATAGAGCTCAGATGGCTAGTTGAGGAGGGCATGTGTACTATTGCAAGAAGTGTCCTAACATTTAACCATGAAAGGACTGTGTAGGGAACCCAGTGACTTGTCGGTTGTGTAACAAACTTGGACACCGTGAGTATGAGTGCTTCTCTAAGAACAAAGGAAAGGACAGACAAAATTCTCATCTAGGGGAAATTCAGTTGGGGGACAGCAAAAGGGTTTCCAAGGAAATATGGGAGGAAAGGTGACAACTCAAGCCAGGAATAGGAATGGGAGCGGGAATGGAGGAGGACAGACTAAGACCTCAAACACTGGCAAGCTGAATATGATGGCTCGAAGTGAAGCTGATGCCAATAAAGATGTGATTACTGGTACTTTTTTTATTCACTCTATCCCTCTTAAATTTTTTTTTTATTATTATGGTGCAACGTACTCTTTTGTATCCACTGAGCTTCTGGAAAAGTTAAAGCCTGTGTTGGGAAAAGTAGATAAAATAGATATGTCAATAATGTTACCCTCAGGACAACAAGTACAATGTTCAAGGAGATTTCAGGATGTTCCTATTAAAATTGAGGGAGTGAAATTTACGGAAAACCTAATCGAGTTTGATTTAGGTGACATAGAAATCATCCTTGGGATGGATTGGTTGAGTAAACATAAGGCTGAAATTCTATGTAAGTTAATAAGAAGGTGAGCTATTGGAGGGAAGGAAGACCAAAACACAACAAAATACTGTCAGTAATGAGCTTTCCTAGGTTTGTGATGTAATACCCCACATTTTCACGTATTTTATGAAAGTATTTTTATATTTTATTCGTATAATTTTAATATTTTGATTGAAAAATTATGTTCAATGGGAATATTAAAGGAAAAGAAATTAAATAAATAAAATAAATAATCAAAAAGTTTTAATCAAAAATAATTATTTTTGTTCATAAATAATATTTTATGTTTTCAAAATATTTTAAAAGGCTTCTAAAAATAGAATTTTTAAGGGTTTCCTAATTTATTTGGAGGCAAGGGCCTAAAGGAAATTTACACTTGTTGCGATAAGTATGGGCTTTTCCAAATCCTACTTTGGGGCCTATAAATACCCCTTAAAACCCAAATTTCAGATTTTTATGCTCATACTAGTCATTAGGATTCCAAAAATTTAGAGAGAAAAGAAAAAAAGGGAGAGGCATGAAAGTTGGGTTTTAAGCATTCATATTATGCTAGTATGATCACATATTAATTCTATGATGTTACATATAATTTTTAGTATGTTTTATAAAGTTTAAAAGTGATTTTAAGCATGTTTAACATGCTCTCAAAATTTTATAAAGTGAATAATTAGGCTTTTAAAGTATGTAATTAGCATGAATTGATCATATATATTAAGCAATACATTGTGTGATTGATTTGTTTTAAGGCATGAATTAAATATCTAATCATTAAATTTTTATATTAGGGTTTATAGATCATGAAAGTTCTGATTTTTATAAGTTTTTATGACTTAAACTTCAATATTATCATCATGAATTATTGTTGTGTGAATTTATGATGATTTTATGAAATTGATTGATTTTTAAAGGCTTTGAAAATAAAATAAATTGTTGTCCAAAATTTATAATCTTGAAATTCAATTGTATAAATATTATGAACATGTTTTGGTTTATGAAAAATTTTTCTAAAGCATAGATTAGTTTCATAATTATGTTAGTTGATTGTAGAAGAGTTTTACCATGAAATTATGATATTTTTATGAGTTTTTCACGACTTTAAAGTTAATACATAAATCTGAAATTTTTATAACATAAGTTAAAGTAAGTTTTAAGTGTTCATATTATGCTAGTATGACCACATATGAATTCTATGATGTTACATATAATTTTTAGTATGCTTTATGAAGTTTAAAAGTGATTTTAAGCATGTTTAACATGCTGTCCAAAATTTATAAAGTGAACAATTAGGCTTTTAAGGTATGTAATTAGCATAAATTGATCATATAAATTAAGTAGTACATTGTATGGTTGATTTATGTTGTTTTTGAATTTTTTCAAGGAGTTTTGATAATTTTATATTGCTGTCCAATTTTCTAAAGTTGCGTAAAATTTATGTTAAGGTTTTATAAAGCATAAATGAGTCCCGAAAACCATGTAATCATACAATGGAAATGTAAAGTGTAGTATGGAATTGATAGAGACCATATAAGGAATGTTTTGGACAAGTTTCCAATATAGAAGTTATTTTATAGTTGTTGTAGAACTTAGTCAACAAGGTTTTAATTAAGTTTCGGTTTTTCCTTATGTAGGAGACTTTGAACTAGTCCACTTCTAGAAGTTGTGGCGGAGCATAGTTGCTTTACAAGGTACGTAAGTACTATGTACAAATACAGGGTTAGAATACATGCTTGGATAATGCTTGATTAAATGAAATCTTGTGTGCTAGTTTTGAATCATGAATTTATGTGCATGACGAGTTTGTTAGAAGCATGTTTTTATAGTGTGTTGACATTCCATGATAATAGTAATACGAACTCTTATAAGTTTGAATTGAAATGTCATGATCAGTTTAATTTGACCAATAGTTTATTAATCAAGAAAGGAAGTTGGTTAATTGCTTAATCAACAAAAAAAGGTAGTTGTGAATTTTTATTCACTTGATTAAAAGAAGTTATGAGTGATAATTTTAGATTTGTTGCCACTTACAGTTTAATGTGTGGTCAAGGAGAAAGTAAGTAATTAGCCACTCACAGTTAATGTGTGGTAAAGGAAGTTCAGTTTAATTAAAGGACATGCATGAGATTAATTTTGAATCACCTTAAATTGAAGATAATTAATTTGGCTTGCTTGATTTGATCCATGTCGTTATGTGACGTTGTATGTGAGTCATAACATTTCTAAACCGGTTAATCACGTAAAGTGTAAGAGGGCTAGCATCAAAACTCTTGGAACGCATATACCTTGAGTGTGAACAATGGGGGGAGTCGTATGGAACAGTGATCTATGACTTCTAATTGGAGTACAAGACGTTGTACTCTTTTATATTTTTTATGCGCTGGATATCCGTCACTTTATGTGACACAGTAATAACTTCTGTGAGTTGCTCCTAAGTTGGTGCCCAATAGGACAATGATTTTTATGGAGGAAACCCGTTCGATGCAGGATCCATAAGTTAAATATAATAATTAAGTTAATTGAGTCCATGTACAGGTAAAAAGTTGTCAAAGGTAAGTTGTGTGCATGTTTTATTTCTTATTGTTTGTTGCATAGTTTTTAGTAGTTATGTACTCAGCTTTGCTAACTGTTTGTTTTGTTTGCATGGCTTTGTCTTGGACTTGGCACTACAATGACCCACTTGTGGTGAATAGTTTTCTAGTAAAAGAAAAGCTGCAGGTACAAGTCGGCATAAGTCATTTCATGATGTGCTTGAGTGAGAGTGTTTGCTGTGTTTTGTAGCTTTACTTTATTTTATTGCTTATGATGAGTAACATTTATTTTGGATGTTGTTTTATTTTTAAAGAATTTACGTTTTGGTTTTTAAGGGCCATTAATATGGTTCTGAAGTGTAATAAGTTTAAAGTTGATTTTTATTTTGAGATGGTTCTGAAGTTTAGTTTTAAATTGTTTTCGTTTTAAGACTTCTGCTGTAGTACTTTGATAAACACCTTAGTCGTTATCACGATGGCGGTAATACTTTGGTTTTTACATATTAAGAAGTTTTATACAATGTAATTCTTATTAATTATAATATGTTTTCCGGAAAAATAAGAAGTAAGAAGTTAGAAAATTCAAGGGTGTTAAATGTGAAGAGAGGTTTTCCCATTTACCTTTGCACCATGAGAGATGTGGATTATGCTGAGACTGCTAAGCTCGAGGATATTGAGGTAGTAAGGAACTTTTTTGACATATTTCCGAAGAGATTTCGGGGATGCCCCCCAAAGAGAGAGATTGACTTTACTATAGGCTTAGTCCCAGGAACAACACCCATTTCCAAAGCACCCTATAGGATGGTGCCTGCAGAAATGACTGAGTTAAAGGAGCAGTTGCAAGATTTTTTGCAAAAAGCTTACATTAGGCCTAGTGCTTCACCTTGGGGAGCACCAGTACTGTTTGTGAAGAAGAAAGATGGGAGTTTGAGGTTATGTATTGACTATAGGGAGCTGAATAAGGTGACAATAAAAAATAAGTGTCCTTTACCGATAATCGATGACTTGTTTGATTAATTAAAAGGAGCCACTTTGTTTTCAAAGATTGATTAGAGGTCAGGATACCATCAATTGAGTATTGCTAATGAGGATATAACGAAAACGGCTATTCGTACGACATATGGGCATTATGAGTTCACTTTTATGCTTTTTGGGTTAACCAATGCGCCAGCAATCTTCATGGATCTAATAAATAGGACTTTCCAACAATTTCTGGATAACTTTGTGGTTACTTCCATTGATGACATCTTGGTGTATTGTAAGAGTAAAGAAGAACATGTGGAACATTTGAGGACGTTACGAGAGAATGAGTTGTATGTTAAGTTTTCGAAATGTGAGTTCTGGTTGGAGAAAGTAGCATTCTTGGGGCATATCATGTATAAAGAGGGAGTTGAAGTACATCCAGCCAAGATTGAAGCAGTTAAGGAGTGGCCTACACCTAAGAATGTAACGTATGTACGAATTTTCTTAGGGTTAGCAGGTTACTATAGGAGGTTTGTAAAGGACTTTTCGAGGATTGCTAAACCAATGACGTCGTTAACGAAGAAAGATTGTAAGTTTGAGTGGAGTGATAAGTGTGAAGAGGCATTTCAGACTTTAAAAGAGGGTTTGACTATAGCTCCAGTGCTGACTTTGCCAGATGGAAGTAACTCTTATGATGTGTATAGTGATGCTTCTAAATTAAAATTTGTTTGGGATGCGTGTTAATGCAAAATAGAAAGGTGATAGCATATGCTTCAAGGCAATTTAAACCATACGAGGTGAACTACCCTACTCATGATCTAGAGTAAGCAGCGATCGTGTTTGCTTTCAATATATGGAGGCATTACTTGTGTGTGTAAAGTGTAGGATATACACGGACCACAAGAGTTTAAATTACTTTTTCACTCAAAAGATTTTAAACATGAGACAGAGGAGATGGCTTGAGTTAATAAAGGATTATAACTTAGATATTTAATACCATGAAGGGAAAGCCAATGTGGTAGCAGATGCTTTAAGCCGTAAAACGAAGCATGGAGTGTATACCTTAGCGGTTGCTAATGAACTATGTAAGGATACAGAAAGGTTGAACTAGCAAATAGTGAAGGAGGGAGAGTTAGAAGGAACTCTTTGTAATCTTACCATCCAACCAACAATATTTGGGGAAATTAAGAAGAAGCAGGAAGGAGATGTGAAATTGGATAGAATTAAGGAAACGTTGGAAGCAGGAAAGCCTATGGATTTTAAGATTCATTAGGATGGTAGTTTAAGGTATATAGGAAGGTGGTGTGTACCATAGTATTGTGAGGATCTGAAAAAAAGAATCATGGAGGAGGGTCATAATACCCCGTATTCAGTGCATCCTGGAGGCGATAAGCTGTATAAGGACTTAAAGATGATGTATTGGTGGCCTAGGATGAAAAGAGAAGTGGCTGAATTTGTGAGAAAATTTCTTACTTTCCAAAGGGTCAAATTTGAGCATAAAAGACCACAAGCAGAGGTTCAACCGCTTGAAATACTAGGATGGAAATGGGATTACATATCAATGGACTTCATGACTTGCTTGCCAAAGTCGAAGAATCAGAATGATACCATATGGGTAGTGGTTGATAGACTTACTAAGTCAACAGTGTTTATACCCATGAAAAAGTCTTGGAAAATGGAACAGCTTGCAAAGGCTTACATAAAACATGTTGTGAGGCTACATAAAGTTCAAAGGGTATCGTGTCAAATAGAGATTCTAGGTTTCTTTCGAAATTCTTGAATAGTGTCAGGAGAACTTTGGTATAACATTGAAGATGAGCACAACTTTCCATCCAGCAATTAATGGACAATCAGAGAGAACCATAAAAACTTTATAGGACATGCTAAGGGTTTGTGTAATGGATTTTCGAGGGAATTGGGAGGATCACTTAGATCTCATTGAGTATTCATACAACAATAGTTACCATGCAAGTATTGGCATGGCAGCTTTTGGGGCTTTGTATGGAAGGAAGTGTAGAAACCCCTTGTGTTGGAACGACATAAGTGAGACAGTGATTCTAGGACCTCAATTGATAGAAGAAACCACAAGGAAAATTAGAGTAATACAAGCAAAGATTCAAGCAGCACAGGATAGACAAAAGTCCTATGCGCACCAAAAATGCCAAGATGTTGTGTTTGAAGTTGGCGATAAGGTGTTACTTAAGGTATCATAAATGAAAGGTGTAATGAGGTTCGGAAAGAAAGGTAAATTGAGCCCAAAATACATAGGACCCTATGAGATCTTGCAAAGGGTTGGAAAGGTAGCTTATAAGTAAGCATTACCAATGGAGTTGAGCAAGGTACACAATGTCTTTCATGTGTTTCAATTAAGGAAGTATGTGCCAGACGAGTCACATGTGTTAAAACCTAAAACAATGGAGTTAGACCAAAGTTTGACCTATGAAGAGATGCCAATTAAGATACTAGACAATAAAGTTAGGGATTTTCGTAGAAAGAGTGTCAAAATCGTGAAGGTGTTGTGGTCCAACCAAGAAACTGAAGAAGCTACTTGGGAGGCTGAACATATGATGAGAGAAAAGTAACCAAAGCTATTTCAGGTTAGTAAGTAGAGTTACTGGGATGCAACTCGATTTTTAAGGGGGGTATAAAGCGACCTGTGTTTTGCGCGTTTTACCCTCAATTTTGCAAGTTTGTATAAGTTTCTACGACTTTTAAGTAAGAGTTTTATGTTTGTCTACTAAGTGTCTAAGGTCTACAACAACATAGCATTATAATAAGAAAGTTTAAAGTGTAAGTAGTCTCTATTCAAATTCCATACACTAATCTACACAAAGTTTCGGGACGAAACTTCTTTTAAGGGGGGTAGACTATCATACTAGACATTTTCACGTATATTAAGGAAGTATTTTTGTATTTTATTCATATATATTTAATGTTTTTATTGAAAAATTTGTTCAATAGAAATATTAAATGAAAATAGTAATATTAATAATAAAAATAAATAAATAATAAATAAGTTTTAATTAAAAATAATTATTTGTGTTCATAAATAATATTTTATGTTTATAAAATAAAATAAAATATTTTAGAAGGCTTCGAAAAATAGAATTTTCAAGAGTTTCGTAATTTATATTTATAATGCGCTGGCATTCCATCACCTTATGTGGCATATTAATACCTCCTTGGAGTTAATCCCAAGTTGGTGCTAGGGCTATGATTTTTAAGGAGGAACCTCGTTCTATGTTTTATTTCTTATTGTTTTGTTGTATTCCCTTTAGTAGTTATATAATCAGCTTTGCTGACTATTTGTTTTGTGTGCATGGTTTTGTCTTGGACTTGGCCCTACAATGACCCACTTGTGGTGAGTAGTTGTCTAGTATAAGAAAAGCTGCAGGTACAAGTGGGCATATGTCATTTCATGATGGGCAGGAGTGAGAGCGCTTGCTGTGTTTTGTAACTTTATTTTATATTGCTTATGAACGACTAACTAATATTTGGATGTTGTTTTATTTGAAAAACTTTTAGTTTTGGTTTTTACGGGCCATTAATATGGTTCTAAAGTCTAATAAAGTTTAAAGTTGGTTTTTATTTTGAGATTGTTTTGAAGTTTAGTTTTAAATTGATTTTGGTTTTGGTTTTAAGACTTCCACTGTAGTAATTTGATAAATGCCTTAGCCGTTATCACAGTGGCAGTAATACTTCGGATTTTCCTTATTTAGAAGTTTTAATATATATAATCCTTAACATTTATATTATGTTTTTCGGAAAAATAAGAAGTAAGAAGCTAGTAAATTCTAGGGTGTTACATCAATTGATTGAAGAAACCACCGATAAGGTAAGGATAATACAAGCAATGATTCAAGCGGCGCAAGATAGACAAAAGTCTTATGCGGACCAAAAAAGCGAGGAAGATGTATTTGAAGTTGGTGATAAGGTTCTACTTAATGTATCCCCCATAAAAGGTGTAATGAGGTTTGGAAAGAGGACAAAATTAAGCCCGAAATATATAGGACCCTAGGAGATCTTACAAAGGATTGGAAAGGTGGTCTATAAGCTAGTATTACCAATGTAGTTGAGCAATCTTCAGAATGTTTTCATGTGTTTCAACTAAGAAAATATGTTCCGGATAAGTCACATGTGTTACAACCTTAAACAATAGAGTTAGAAGAGAGTTTAAGAGAGGCCAATTAAGATCGTTGATAGTGAGGTCAGGGATAGTCGTAGGAAAAGTGTCAAAATAGTGAAGGTGTTGTGGTCTAGCCAAGAAACCAAAGAAGCTACAGGGAGGCTGAAGATATGATGAGAGAAAAGTATTTAGAGTTATTTCAGGTTAGTAGATAGAGTTACGGCGACGTAACTCGATTCTTAAGGGGGTTACTGTGCGATCTAATTTTGCGCGTTTTTACCCTCAATTTTACAAGTTTTTACGTCTTTTTAGTAAAGTTGTATGTTTGTTTACTAAAAAGTTGTCAAGAAAAGGTTGAGTTAGATGTCTATGGTCTCCAATAACATAGTGTAATAATGAAAAACTTGAAGTACAGGTAGTATCTATTCAAATTCCATACAACAATTTGCATAAAGTTTCGAGACAAAACTTCTTTTAAGGGGGTAGGACTATAATACCCCACATTTTTACGCATTTGAAGGAGCTATTTTCGTATTTTATACGTATGTTTTTAATATTTTTATTGAGAAATTAAATTCAATAAGAATATTAAAGAAAGGAAATTTTAATTAATTTTAATCAAGTAATTATTTTATGTTTATAAATGATATTTTATGTTTTATTAAATATTTTGAAAAGTTTCTAAAAATAGAATTTTTGGAGTTTCCTAAATTGTTTTAAAACAAGGGCATAAAAGTAATTTCAAACATTAAAGGTGTTTATTTAATTGCACCAAATCCTACTTTGGAGCCTGTAAATACCCCTTAAAACCCCAAAATTTCATATTCGAATTGCAACTTAGTGATTTGGGATNATAGCAACTTAGTGATTTGGGATGCCAAATACTTCTAGAGCGAAAGAAAAAAAAAAAGTCAGGCGAATTTCTGGAAAAAAAAAAAAAAAAAAAACCTTCGCCCGTTGCTCGCCAGCAACCATCGCTACCTTCCTCGCCGACCACTGCCACCGTTGCTACAGCCCCCCACGTCGGCCACCACCGTGTGCCACCACCTCTCCTCCCCGTTTGGTATTTTTGAATTTCCTTTAAAAATAAACTTTGTTTTCTTCTCTTTTTCTTTTTGATTCAATCTTGCAAATTCATGTTTATATTTATGATTAATCATGTTGCTATAGTTTTAATTAAGTTATGAATTAGATTGAAGCATGAATTTATTTGTTTGATCACCAAATTTTAAATTAAGGTTTATGAAATTCTTGATTTTATGGTTTTTATTAAGCTTCAATGTTATAATCATGAATTTTTGCTGAGTGAATTTATGATGATTTTATATATGATGTTTAGACTATTTTTAAAGGCTGTAATTATAAATTATATTGCAGCCCAAATTTTGCAATCATGAAAATCAATAGAATAAATATAATGAGCATTTTTATTTTTTTTGTGAAAAATTATTCTAAAGCATAGATTTGATTCATGATGTTGTTAGTGGATTGTAAAAGACTTCTATGATGAATTTATAATGTTTTTATGAGTGTTAATGAGTTTTAGGTGAATAAATAAAGCTGTAAATTTTTATTAACATATATTTATGCCCAACAAAAATAGTAACATGTAACATAGTAAGTTATAATTGTTTTTAATGCATCGAAGTATTGTATATTGATCTTAGAACATGACCATAGTGTTTTATGATCAAAACATGATATTTAGTAAGATTTAAGAGTGTTTTTACGGATGTTTACAAAGCCTCCATTTATGGAAAATTACCGAAAATCAAGTATTTTGCAATAGAAAATTAAATTAAAGTATGGAATTGAATAGGGACCATATAGGGAATGTTTTGGACAAGTTTCCAATGTAGAAAGTCAGTTAGAGTTGTTGTAAAACTTAGTCAACAAGGTTTTATTCTAGTTTCGGTTTTCTCTATGTAGAAAACTTCGATCTAGATGACTTTTAGAAGTTGTGGCGGAGCACCACTACTACACAAGGTACGTAAGTACTAATGACAAACATAAAATTAGAATTCATGCTTGGTTGATCATATATGATATGTTGTTGTTGCTTGACATGCTTGTGATTTGACAAGTTTATGAAAAAATTAGAAGCATAATCTTATATTGTTTCGACATTCCACATTTATAACAATATAAATTCTTCAAGATTGAATTGGGATGTTATAATGAGTTTAAAATTGGCCAATAGCTTATTGAAGAAGAAAGGAAGTTATTTTAGTTGGTTAGTTACTTAATTGACAAGAAAGGTAGTTTGTGAATTTTTATTCACATGGCTAATGGAAGTTAATGAGCAAATATTTTTGTACATGTTGACACTCACAGTATAATGTGTGGTAAAGGAGAAAGTAAAAAGTTAGCCACTCACAGTTAATGTGTGGTAAAGGAAGTTTAGTTTAATTGAAAGAAACACATAAGATTATTTTTTGAATCATTTTCAATCGAAGATAATTAATATAGCTTGTGTGATTTTATGCATGTTTTTTATGTGATGTTATATGTGAGTCATAACATTATTAAATCGGTTAATCACGTAAAGTGAAAGAAGATTCGCACCAAAACTCTTGGCACGTATATACCTTGGGTATGAACAATGGGGGGAGTCGTATGGAACAGTGATCTATTACTTCTAACTGCAGTACAAGACGTTGAACTATTTTATATTTTTAATGCGCCGGAATTCCGTCACTTTATGTGACATAGATAATACCTTCTTCGAGTTGCTCTCAAGTTGGTGCCCAATAGGGCGATTTTAAAGGTAAGGAAACCCGTTCGATGTAAAACCCAAAGTTTAAATATAATATTTAATTTATTTAAGTTGGGTCTATGCACAGGTGAAGAGTTGTCAATGGTAAGATGTATGTATGCTATTATTTTATTTTATTTTTTTTCCTGTTGCATAGTCTTTCGTAGTTGTGCATGGCTTTCGTAGTTGTGAAGGTTATAATTGTGATTTTTCGTGTCCGTTAAGATGAGAATGCCAAGCTTTTTATAGTGGAAGGTGGCTTGCATAGGAAGACAGAATTAAGAACCAAATCGGAAGATCAAAACGTGGACTTAATTGAAGGCATAATATATGGCATGGATCTTAATGAGATTGTAACAGCATATAATTAGTTACTAATTTTCTCCAAAAAAGTAGACAATTGGGTAAAACTCCTCGCTACACCCACACCCGCAAATGTGAAGCGCCACTTACCCTCGCCTGAGCCCGACCCGACGCGTGTTCGCGCTTGTGTGGTCTTCAAGTCCCTCCACTATGAGATTCTAACAAATCCTTAAAATAAACATTGATATATAAACCAAGGGAAATGCATTTCACTTTGTCAATGTGGGATCAAGTGAAACAATGAAAGTTGTGTTTTTTTTTCTTTTGAAGCATAACTATGGAGTATTATACTCCACTATACTCACCTTCTATACTTCACTACAATATTCTACAACATGTATGAGACTATGAGGTTGGTGCCTCAAATTTCAAAGTCAACAATGAAAAGAAAAGTTTTAAAAAAAAATGAAGGAAAAGATTTTTTATTTTTTTAAAAAAGAAGGAAAAAAGTTTGCGTGCTTACAATTAACAAGTGAATGAAAGACTTATGCTCGGTTCTCGTCAACTTCATTTTGCTTATCTAAAATTATTTTTCTGATTTGAAGTTATTTTTGTTGAACTGAACTAATTTTGACTTATCTAAATTTCTTTTTGCTGGACTGAACTTATTGTTGTTGAACTGAACTAATTTTTGCTGAAATCATTAAAAACTTCTTAAGGATGGAAACCGATTTTTGCTGAACTGGACTTATTGTTGTTGATCTGAATTTAATTTTCCTCAAAATAAGTAAAAATAAGAAAAGGAAAATAGGGTCTTACTCCATAAAACAAAGGAATGTAGCATTATGGAGTCATGATCATGGGGTAGCTTTTGTATTTTCTTAATTAAACAGTTGGAGGCGCATAAGCATGGTCAATAATGTGCCTCTTATTTAATTAAGGATTAGGAGATAATCCTATCCATCCTATCTTCAAAGAATGTGGAGATACAGATTTAATTTGTATATCTTGAACGAAAATACGTTTTTCAAGAAAAAATTAAAGGTGACTTCAAAGTCTATTCAACCAAACACTTTAAACTAGTGTATGTGAATTACAAAAAAAGGTCGGCATATTCATGACCTTTAATTTAAGTCAAACTCGTCGACATTCGGTCACAGATAAACACCTCAAGTTGTGTACAAGACACATGTAAACCTTGCAATTTCCGAACTTCCATCTCTAAATTTTCCGGAAAACAAAGTATAAATAATAAGAATTTAATTATTAAAACTCCTAAATAACTAGGAACAACCAAAGCATTACCGTCATCATGATAAAGGTTAAGGCGTTTACCAAAGTAATACAACAGAAGTCTTTTAAAACCAAAACCAAATTAAAACTAAAACTTAAAAAAATCTCTAAACAATCGAAAGATAAAACCAAAAGAAAATCAACTTAAAACTTTATTACACTTGGAATCATCTTAATGGCCCTTCAAAACCAACTAAACTTTAAACTTCGGAAATAAAATCAACATACAGTAATAATTAACTTATAAAACCAAAAGCAAATAAACTAGAAACTACAAGGACTACAATGCAAGCACTCTCACTCCAGCCCAGCATGAATGACTTATGCCCACTTGTACTTGTATCTTTATCTTATTCTACACAACTACTCGCCAACAAGTGGGTCATCGTAGAGCCAACTCAAAGTCAAAGCCATGCACACGAAACAAACAATCAGAAAAGCTTAGTACATAAATAGCAAAGAGTATGCAACACATGAATAATAATAAAAATAAAAATAAAATAAAACAATAAATCACATACTTCTTACCGTTGACAACAATTCACTGGTGCATGGACTCAACTTAAACAGATTATTTACTATAATTAAACTTCGAATTTCGCATCGAACGGGTTTCATTTAATTTAAAATCGCCCTATTGGGCATCAACTTCGGAGAAACTCCAGGAAGGTATTACCTATGTCACATAAAGTGACGGAATTCGAGCACATTAAAAATATAAAAGAGTACAATGCTTTGTAATCCTACTAGAAGTCATAAATCATTGTTCCATACGACTCCCCCTATTGTTCATACTCAACGTTTATACGTTCCAAGAGTTTTGGTGCGAATCCTCTTTCACTTTAAGTGATTAACTGGTTTAACATAGTTATGACTCACATACAACATCACATAAAAGCATGCATAGAATCAAACAAGCCATATTAATTATCTTTGATTATTTAAGGTGATTTTCAAATAATCTTGTGTTTCCTTTAATTAAACTTCCTTTACCACACATTAACTGTGAGTGGCTAACTCTTCACCCTTCCCTTGACCAAACATTAAACTGTGAGTGGTTACATGTATATAAATATTTGCTCATTAACTTCTAATAATCATGTGAATAAAAATTCACAAACTACCTTTCTTGTTGATTAAGTAACTAACAAACTTAATTAACTTTCTTTCTTCTTTATTAAGCTATTGGCTAACTTAACAATAAATTTAACATTCCTATTCAATCATGAAGAATTCATATTACTATAAATGTGGAATGTTAAAACAATTCAAAATCAAGCTTTTCATACTTTCATAAACTTCTCATGCATGTCAACTTAAAGTCAATCAAGCAGCAACCAACATATCTTAAAAGATCATCAACCACGCATGAATTCTAATTCTATATCTGCCTTCAGTACTTACTTACCTTGTGTTGTAGTGGTGAGCCGTCACAACTTCTACAAATCAACTAACTCAAATTCTCCAACATAGACAAAAATCGAAGCTAAATTAAAACTTTATTGACTAACTTCTAAACCAACTCTAAACTAACTCTTTATGCTGGAAATTTATGCAAAACATTCCTTATATGGTTTCTATTCAATTCTATACTTTATTTTATTTTTTCCATTGCAAAAATACTTGATCCTCGGTAATTTTCCAAAAATGGCAACTTTGTAACATTTGTCAAAAACACTTTGAAACCCTTATAAATATCATATTTGGAACACAAAACACTTTTACAATCTACTATCATAAATCCATATTACTATAGATGTTGAATGTTTAAATAGTTCAAAATCATGCTTTTCATACTTTCATAAACTTCTCATGCGTGTCAACTCAAAGTCAATCAAGCAGCAACAAACGTATCATACAAGATCATCAACCACGCATGGATTATAATTCTATGTCCGCCTTTAGTACTTAATTACCTTGTGTTGTAGTGGTGATCCGTCACAACTTCTAGAAATCAACTAACTCAAATTCTCCTACATAGACAACAATCAAAGATAAATTAAAACCTCATTGACTAACTTTTACACCAACTCTAAACTAACTCTTTATGTTGGAAATTTATGCAAAACATTCCTTATATGGTCTCTATTCAATTCTATACTTTATTTTAAATTTTCCATTGCAAAATACTTGATGGTCGGTAATTTTCGAAAAATGGCAGCTTTGTAAAATTTCTCAAAAAAAAATAAAAACCCTTATAAATATCATATTTTGAGCATAAAACACTTTAGTCATGTTCTAAGATCATCATACAATATTTTGATGCATTAAAAATAATTAAAACTAACTATGTCACATGATACTATTTTTATTAGACATAAACATGTGTTAATAAAAATTTACAGCTTTATTAATCCATTCAAAACTCCTTAAAAACTCATCAAAACATCATAAATCCATCATAAAACTCTTTTACAATCTACTATCACCATCACAAATCAAAACTATGCTTTAAAATAATTTTTTCATAAGGTAGAACATGTTTCATAATATTTTTACTATTAGTTTTCATGATTATAAAAATTGTATAGCATTATAAAACAACTTTAAAGCTCTTTAAAATAAATCTAAACTTCATAAAATCATCATAAAATCATACAACAACAATTCATGATCATAATATTGAAGTTTAAATCATAAAAACCATAAAATCATGAATTTCATAAACCCTAATTTAAAAACATCATGATAACTAAATAAATTTATACTTTAAACATAATCATAAATTTATAAAAACTTGTGTAAAACTAAAAAAACATGATCAATCATAAATATAAATCTGAATTTTGCAAGATTGAACTAAAAAGAAGAAGAAGAAAATTTTTATTTTTATATATTTGTTTCGAAAATTACCAAAGAGGGGAAGAAAGAAGGTGGTTGCCAGCAAGGTGGTTTGGCGGTGGCTGGCTGTAGCAGGGGATGCACACCGGCGAGGAGGGGTGGCGAAGAGGAGGACGCTGACAAGGAAGAGGGAGGCGAAGGGTGTTTTTATTTTTTATTTTTTGGAAATTTTCCGATTTTCGTTTTTTTTCAGAACTTTTGTTTTTCTAAGAATTTTTGAAATCCTAAAACTCTTGTTTGAAATTAGGATTTGGTGCAATTACATAAATACCCTTAATGTCTGAAGTTAGTTTTACGCCCTTATTTTAAAACAATTTAGCAAACTCTAAAAATTCTATTTTTAGAAACTTTTCAAAATATTTAATAAAACTTAAAATAACATGAAATATTATTTATAAAAATAAAATAATTACTTTGATTTAAAATTAATTAAAATATCTTTCTCTATTGAGCTTAAATTCTCAATTAAAATATTAAAAATGTACATTAAATATAAAATTAATTCCTTAAAAATACGTATTCCTTGAAAATACTTGAAAATACGTGTAAATTATTGTATGGAATTTGAATAGAGATTGTGTTCACTTCAAAACTTTTACATTCTAACATTATGTTGTTGTTGACTTTAGACAAATACTCAACCTTTGCTTGTCAACTTTTACTAAATAGACATAAATTTTCATAAAACTTTACTAAAAGATGTAAAAACTTGCAAATTTTAGGGTAAAGATGCGCGAAATTATATCGCACTCTACCACCCTTAAGAATTAAGTTACATCCCAGTAACTATACTAACCTGAAATAACTCTGGATACCTTTCTCTCATCATATCCCCAGGTTCCTATGTTGCTTCTTTGGTTTCTTGGTTAGACCACAACACCTTTACTATTTTAACACTTTTCCTACGAATATCCCTGACCTTACTATAAGGATCTTAATTGACTCTTCTTCATAAGTTAAACTTTGGCCTAACTCTATTGTTTCAGTTTGTAGCACATGTGACTCATCCGGCACATATTTTCTTAGTTAAGACACATGAAAGACATTGTGAACTTTGCTCAACTCCATTGCTAATGCCAACTTATAAGCAACTTTTCCAATCCTTTGCAAGATCTCATAGAGTCCAATGTATTTTTGGCTCAATTTCCCTGTTTTTCCAAACCTCATTACACCTTTCATTGGTGATACTTTAAGTAGGACCTTATCACCAACTTCAAACACAACTTCTTGACGCTTTTCATCTGCATAAGTCTTTTGTCTATCTTATGCTGCTTGAATCTTTTCTTGTATTACCCTTACCTTATCGGCGGTTTCCTCAATCAATTGAGGTCACAGAATCACTATCTCACTTATATCACTCCAACATAAGGGACTTCTGCACCTCCTTCCATACAGAGCTTCAAAAGGTGCCACGCCCATACTTGCATGGTAGCAATTGTTGTATGAGAACTCAATAAGATCTAAACAATCCTTCCAATTCCCTTGAAAATCCATTATACAAGCTCTTAGCATGTTCTCCAAAGTTTGTATGGTTCTCTCCGTTTGTCCATCGGTTGCTAGATGGAAAGCTATACTCATTTTCAACGTTGTACCGATGTTTTCCTGGACACTTTTCCCGAACTTTGAATGAAACATAAAATCCCTAATCGACATGATATCCTTTAGAACTCCATGTAGCCTCCTAACATGCTTTATGTAAGCCTTTGCAAGGTGTTCCATCTTCCAAGTCTCCTTCATCGTTATAAACATCACTGACTTAGTAAGCCTATCCACCAAACAAATACTGTATCATTTTGATTTCTCGACTTTGGCAAGCAGGTTACAAAATCCATTGATAAGCAATCCCACTTCCATCTTGGTACCTTAAGTGGTTGAACTTCCTCGGCCTTGTGGTATTTTATGTTCAAATTTCACCTTTTGACAAGTAAGACACTTGCTCACGAATTCAGCCACTTATCTTTTAATTCTAGGCCACCAATACGCCTTCTTCAAATCTTTATACAACTTATCACCTCAAGGATGAACCGAATACGGTGTATTATGACCTTCCTCCATGATTCTCCGCTTCAAATCTTCACATTTCTACAGTACACACCACCTTTCTTTATACCTCAAGCTTAAACCTTCATGGATCTTAAAGTCCATAACTTCTCCTACCTTCAATTTCTCCTCAATTCTATCCAATTTTACATCTCCATGTTGATTCTCCTTAATGTCCTCAAACAGCGTTGGTTGGATACTAAGATTACAAAGTATTCCCTCCATCTCTCCATCCTGACTTGTTACATTGCCTTTCCTCCCATGTTTCCTTGGAAACCCTTCTACTGAGCACTAGTTTAATTCCCTTTGAATTTAGACCCTTGTGTCCTTCGTTTCCCTTGTTCTTAGAGAAGCACTCATACTCACGGTGCCCAAGCTTGTTACACAAATGACAAGTCATTAGGTTCCCATCACAATCCTTGCCTGGGTGATTGTTAGGACATTTGTTGCAGAAGTACACACGACCTCCTTGATTAGCCATCCCCATTTCTTCTAGTAGCCTTCCAAAAGAATCCCTTATTACCCTGAAACTAATTGTTGAAACGAGGCTTCTTAAATCCACCATGACTCCCTTGTTAGTTAAAGTTTCACTAGTGGAAAAATTGTTATTTGTAACGCCCTATTTGTAACGGGCTGAGAATAAGAGCGTTAGAAATATAGTAACTGTAATTAACATTTTTGAGGACTGTTACAAAAAAAGCCTATTTCTAACACTAGAACTGTACTTTTAAGTTGCTGATTTTGAGCGGCCTATTACAAATACTTATAATTGTAACTTACATCACTAATTGCTCATTACATTTATTATTTCAATTTTGAGGCATTTTTATTTGGTATTATACTTGTGTGTTTCCTGTTACTAATAGTTATGAATATGATATGGAGTATCTTATCGTAATATCCTACCCTATTTTTTTTGGCAGTGTATCCTAATTGTTATGAATATGAATATATGATATGGAGCCTATTCTCATATTCTGCATTTTCCTTCACTTCTATGCCTCTCTTCTCTTCGTCATTTTTCTTCTTCTCCATTTATCCCTTGTTAATACTTTGTCAATAATTCCTTACTAAATTTACTCCTTTCTTCAATTATCTCCCTTAAAAATTCCAATTTTGTATCAAAACACATGTTTTTGTTTTTTAGAATTAACTAAACCCAATTTCAATTCACAATTGATTGGTTAACCTCAGTTTTGGGGTTTTTTCGCTTCTAATTGATCTTGAATTCAACCCATTTCACCTAATTTGCTGTTAATTTGTTCCGAAGCATGGGTGGTCGAATTCGTATTTAGTTTAAATGGCTGAGAGATGTTGTCTTGGAAGGCTAAGAGTTTGCTATTTGAGAAAATTTCTTCAAACTCAACTCCTTCTCAACAAAGGGTGCAAATCAATTGTAATTATTTTTTTTTACTATTTATTTGGGTTTTTTTTTTGACGAAATAGGTTTTTGCAAGTTGTTTGAGTTCATTTTTAGCTTTTTTGGATTTTTGATTACGAGAAAGGAATCCTGTTGGTTTTGATTAGAACGTATTTAAGTATAAAAAAACATTAAAACGAGCTCATGACTTTTGTAGATCGGCATTTGTGGTTCTATTATGTTTTGTTGATTTTTAATCTGTTCTTGATATATGATTTTTGAGGTAATAAGGTTTCTGTTTTAGGGTTTTTGTTCAATTTTCTTTTATTTGATTATTTAATTTACCAAGATTTAAAAGTTTTGGGTGGTGAATAGGTTTATATTCGATTAGGTTTTGCATTTGTAGGGGATTTCAGGGATTGAATTCGATGTTTAAGGGTCTAAATTCATATAGGGTTTAGGGGTACGATTTTGTTCGGTAGAATAATAGCTTTTAGCTTCGATGTTTGAGGATCTAAATTAATCAAAGTGTAATTGATGTGGAGTCATGGCTTTTGGCTATGAGCTTTTTGTCTGTGATGATTGAAGTGCTTCTGTCCTCTTTAGCAGCAAAAACTGTAGAGAAGATAGAAGAATTGCAAGTAGTAGAGATGACTGAAAACCTGAAATCTAAGGTAGAAATGGTTTGTTCGATCTAAGCCCTATTCCCATTTCCATTAGCAAGCTTCTTAAAGTTTCCCTTATTACCCTGGAAATTATTGTTGAAATGAGGTTTCTTAAATCCATCATGACTTCCTTGTTGGTTGAAGTTTCCTCCACCATCCTTTCTTTTCTCCCTCATCTCACCTGCTTTCAGCATCTCCTTCTTCTTCTGGTCTAAGGCATACAAGTGTGTAGCTCTACCATACAACTCATCCAAGGACTCAAAAACTTGCCAGCTAACAGCAACTGGATGTCTATGGGTAACCCTTTCTCAAATCGACTGCCTTCAGCTGTTCGGTTGCCACAGCCTCCTTAGGAAACCTAGATAACTTTATAAACTTTGAGTAATACTCAGTAACTGACATACTCCCCATGTTAAGCTCCAGAAACTCATCATGTTTCTGCTTCTGAAGGAACACAGGATAAAACTTATTAAAAATTTGTTCCTGAAACACTGCTCAATCGAACCCCGACAAAGCCCTAACCACAGCTACATTTCGTGACCCCCGAAGATGAACTTCTCTCAAATAGTAAACTGCATGGTTCACCTTAAACTCTTCTGGACACTCAACTGCCCCAAACAGCTTGTTAAATTATCTCAGCCATCCCTCTAAAATAGTTGGATATCGGTATCTCCCTGGTAAGTAAGTGGCTTCCTTTGAGCAATCTTCTTGGAAATTTCCCCATCAGGGTCATTACCATTACCATTTCCTCTAGCAACTAACTATTCAGGTACAGTAGGTAATTGCCTTTCTACATCATTCAGCTGATTGTTGTTACGTTCAGCCATCCTATTTCTCCTTGTAGAGGGGAAAGACCTTTATATAAAACTACGTCTAAGTCTATGTTAGAACAACATAAACTTATAACATAACATAAAAACATTTCCTCAATTCGTCTCACAAAAGAAGTTCCCATTCTTTTAGAGTGAATGATTCACTTAGTTTTGATTGTTTACGCAACCATTAAAACAAGAATAAGGCACATAATAAATAAAAAAGTAATTCTCTTGGTTCTACTCTACTTGAGGCTTCATTTCCTGAAAGACTGACTCCTTTATTACTTAATTCTCATAAGAGTTCTTATCGGTTAGTTTTCCTAAAATTTCCTTATGGCTTACTGCCACTTATTCACAAAGAAAAACAACAATCTAATGTGTCCAACTTCCTAAACATGAACAATACTAAACAATGTTAAACTAAACTTATATCCAAACAAACTTCTTAACATTGACATTATCCCTTTTGTCCTTCGACATCACATATTTCTTAGGTATAAACACGGGATCATCTTTGACATCATCTTCCAAATCCTCCTCATTATCTTCATCCATGTCTTATTCAGTGTCAAGCTCTTTTTCTTCTTCAGAATCAGACACTAGATCCACATACACTTGAATTACTGGATTTGGATTTTCAATTTCATAGCACGAACTATCCTTGGATCCAAAAGTAGCTTCTTTTTCACTTATTTCATCATCCTCCTGATAATTTGGGACTGGTGTGGTTGGGGTCTCCTCACTTGCATTGGACTCCTTAAACTCTTGCTCCTTTCTTGCAATATAGCCTTCCAAATATCTCCAATCGCAACCCCATTGACCAGTTGGATCCTTATACTTAGTGTACTTTCGAAGTCCTCCAACGAAATGAAAGTCAGTGAACCTCGCCTTGATCTCCAAATAGGGTAGATGGTTTGACAAGCAACTAACAATTAAAGCAGACACGTGATCAGACCCCACTATGGTAACTTCAGCACTGTACTCAAGTACAAACAATATAAATGAATCTTCCAAACATATTGAGGTGGACTCTCGTAGTCCTTTTCCAATGTTCCCATCTGAGTATCTTTACTATGAATGTTATCCACCATCCTGCACGACGCTTAACACTAATGGGACATCCTTCCCATAACAAAACAAAGCTAACAGTTCTATAACAAGAAGGTTTGGTGGCTAACAAACAATTTCTTCTACACATAACTATCCAGATCAGAAACACCTCAAAACATGCACTTAATTGCATGAAAGAACATAAATAAAGTCTATCCTACATGCCAACACTTCCTACCCAATCTCACCACATGATATTAAGCAAGAAAACATAATACATACCTAAATTCCTTGCATACCTGCACCTGTAAATGATTTAAAAACCCTTTAGTTTTCAAAACTCTCAATTTACCGAAATTACTATTTCTAGACAAATTTCCAATTCCAGTAACTTTCTAAAAAAAGAAATTACTCTTTTCAAAATAAAACTTAGGGTTCCCCCAAAAATAAAATTTTTATTTTATTTTGAAAACAAAGCTCTGGTAACCACTTTGTAACACCGTGGAATTGCCTAACTTCCTTTTCTAGATTTTCCGGAAAACATATTATAAATAATAAAGAATTAAAACTTCTAAATGACTAGGAAAGACCAAAGCATTACCGCCACCGTGATAACAGTTAGGCATTTATCAAAATACATAAGACCCCATTGATCCCTTTGTAAGTTATGAATAGATAGGACCAAAATCTCCATCTTGCTCGTAATACTGTGTAATTAACTCCAAACCCAGCAATTTGAAATTAAGAACACCAATTAAAGCATACCTCCTTGATAGAGCATCAGCAACCACATTTGATTTGCCTTCTTTGTACTTTGATGAAAAGTGAAAACACTGCAAAAATTCAACCCACTTAGCAAGTCTTGGATTGCGTTTATGTTGGCCATTGATATGCTTCAGAGCCTCATGATCAGAATACAATACAAAGTGACATGATCGTAGATAATGACCTCAGTGATCCAATGCTCGAACAATAGCATAAAATTCCTTGTCATAGGTAGAGTAGTTCAACCTTGCTCCATCTAATTTTTCACTGAAATAAGCTATAGGCCGCTTACCTTGAACCAACACTGCACCAATCCCCACGCCACTAGCATCAGTCTCAACTAGAAAAGGTTTCGAAAAATCTGGTAAGGCTAAAATAGGAGCTTGACAAAGCAATATCTTCATTAATTCGAATGCCTTTTGCGCATCTTTAGTCCATTCAAACTTCTCCTTATTCTTCTTAATACACTCGGTCATAGGAGCTACTACAAAAGAGAAATTTTTCACAAATCTCCTATAAAAAGAAGCAAAACCATGAAAAGCACGCACCTCAGTTATAGATTTCGGAACTGGCCATGATTTAATAGCTTCTACTTTAGAAGGATTAACTGAAACACCATCCTTAGAAACAATGTAACCTAGAAACGTCACACTAGTGACCATGAACGAGCACTTTTCGAGCTTAGTATACAGCCTCCACTTCCTCAAAGTTTCGAACACTTCTCTTAGATGCTGCAGATGATCTTCCACACTTGCACTATACACCAGTATATCATCCAAGTAGACAACCAAAAACTTCCCAATGAAAGGTTTCAAAACTTCATTCATCAATCTCATTAAAGTACTAGGGGCGTTAGTAAGACCAAAAGGCATAACTAACCATTCATAGAGTCCTAGTTTAGTTTCGAATCCTGTTTCCCACCCATCACCCTCTCTCATTCGAACTTGATGGTAACCACTCCTCAAATCAATTTTAGCAAACGCTTGTGAGCCAAACAATTCATCCAATAAATCATCTAAACGAGGAATAGGAAACCTGTATTTGATGGTGATGTTGTTGACAGCTCTAGAATCAATGCACATTCTCCATGATCCATCCTTCTTAAGAACAATTAATGTTGGTACTGCACATAGACTCGTACTCTCCCTAACATACCCTGTTGCCATCAATTCTTCAATCTGGTGTTGAATCTTTTTAGTTTCTTCTAGATTGCGTCTTTTTAGTTTCTTCTAGATTGCGCCTGTAAGCTGGTTTATTAGGAATCTGAGCTTCAGGAAGCAAGGCAATCTGATGTTCAATTCGTCTGATGGGTGGTAACCCTGGTGGCTATTCATGAGGAAATATGTCTTGAAATTCGTGCAATAAGGGGCGCAACTCACGAGGGATGCTCGTTGCTTTCTCTTGCACTTCCTTAGCCATTAACACATATAACTTCTCACAATTCTTCACCTCTTGCACCATGGCTTTCTTAACAATCAACAAAACACCCTTTTTATTGCTCACATACTTCGAAAATTTTGAGCCTTCCAAAGGTTTCCACGCAACTGGTTTCCCTTGTGCATGTGTTATAATGATGTATATATTTGTTCTACCATCAAACTATACAAATATATCATACTGCCACGGTCTTCCCAGCAATATATGGCACGCATCCATAGGACATACATCACAAAGCACTTGATCATCGAAATTTCCAATCTTAAAACTAACCAGAGCTTGTTTATTCACCTTAACATCACTTGTGTTACTGAGCCAATGTAACTTGTAAGGTTGAGGATGTTCAGTGGTAGGAATCTCTAGAATGTTGATCAATACAGTAGAGACCACATTAGTGCAACTACTTGAATCAATTATTTGATCACACAATCTTCCTAGAACATTGCACCTGGTGATGAAAATCTTATCCCTCTGGTTCTCTGTAGGTGACGCAACTTTGGATTGCAAAACCCTTCGGAGAACTAAACTCTGGCCATTCACCTCAGGAGTAATTTCTTCAATCTCCTCTTCCTGTGTATCATAATTTACGCCATCTTCTTATTGTTGACGTTCATTCTCCTCTTCTTTAAAGTTTTCATCATCTGCCCAATTTCGAGTAATATGAACTCTTGAATGGGGACAATCCTTCTGGATATGACCTTGACCTTTGTACTTGAAGCATGTACGTTGATCAGGGTTTGGAGGCTTAGTGGCAGAGCCCTTATCCTTGATATACAGAGGAGGTTTCGAAGTGGAATCAAAATTTTATTTATAAGGAACAACGGCACTTTCCTTCTTCACAAAGGGTTTTGAAAAAGTAACCGTCTTTTTCAAAAATTGCTTCTCAACCCTATATGCAACCTTGCAAGCTTCATCAAAAGTCAAGTAAGGTTGCAATTCCACTTTTTCTCTTAATCTTTCATCTAGGCCAGCAACAAAACAAGCAACTTGATGATCCGCCTTTTCTAGTAGATCGCAGATGGTGATCAAGTTGATGAATTTAGATGTATATTCTTCAACTGATTTTCAATCTTGCTTTAAAGTATGCATCTTTATCAAGTTGCCTTGCTCGTAATCCAAAGAAACAAAACATCTCCTCATCTCCTTCTTCCGTTTCGTCCAAGTGGATACTTTAGACTTCCCATCCTTATTTCTTTTCCTATGCATATCTTCAAGCCATAAACTAGCTAAGCCAGTCAATTTTAGTTCTGCAATCTTATATGATTTTCGATCATCATACTCCTTATACTTAAAAATTCGTTCAATCCTTCTTAGCCAATCCAGGAACTTTTCAGGATCCAAGCTTCCACTAAATTTAGGAATATCTAGTTTAAGATTGCGATCATCATCCTTAGGCCTATCCTTCTTTTTGCGCCTACTCATAGGTTCTTCACTACTAGAACTTCATGAGTATTGCTTTATTGGTTTACGCGCACTTCTTGAGCTTGCTTGCTCATCATCAGAACTAGAATCCGACTCCCCTTTAATTCCAACCTTGGACTTTCTAGGTGACTTCAACTTTTCGGCAAAATCCCTCATGGTGGCCTCAAACAAAGCCTTCAACTCCTCTATGTCCTTGAACAATTCTGCAGTAGTAATCTTAGGGGTATTCACTTCATCAACTAACATGATTAACCTTGTTTCAACAATGAGATTATACCAATAACCTTGAGGATTAATGTCCTCTCAACGAGAGCACCAAAAGTTGATGTGAATATTGATGACAAATCGCCAATCACAAAGATAGAAAACTAGTTCGGTTTTCTCTAAAACAAAGCACCGAGAAAAACGATCTAGGTCGAATAATTTTGTGAATTGATTGAAGGTATGAACCCTCAATTCTTAAAATTATTCTCACAAGAGTCTAAAGCCTAAGTACCAACTCTCAATGTGTTCAAAATTTTCTCACACTCGGAAATTTCCACACCTTCGGTTTTGTGTTTGTTTTGTAGAAAACAAATAAAATTTAAACAATATTGTTTATTGAATTCACTAATCTGAATTTTTACAAACTAATGTTGAGATTATTTAGAGGCATAATCATCAACAAAATCCTATCAAAACTAAGCTAAAAACATACGCACAACATAGCTAAAATGGTCCTAATCTAGTGACTCATCACTAGTAAAAAAATCAAGTTTTGTTGCGCTGGATTTGCTGCGTTTTTTGGGGTTTTCTAAAAACCGTAGTAATTTGATGAATGTCATGATGAGTCCTTATTTGCTGCGGTTATTGTGTAGCCGTAATAAATAAAATTTTTTGCAGCTATTTGAATATTTGCAGCGGTTCTTAAAATAAGTGCATGACAATTTTTTTTTTAATTTTTTTTTCCTTCTTTCCGTTTGGAGTTTTTGGGACTTTATTACTTCCCTTTCTGTTTTGCCTTCTTTCTCAGACTCATTCATCTCTTTCTTTTTTCCTCTTTGTTGACATTACCTTCTCTTCCTCTCAACAAATCTCGCACCTCCAGCAACAAATCTCGCTCCTTTTCCACACCCCCATCAACAAATCTCACACCTTTTTAGCAAGATGCTTCACTTCCACCATCACCATCAACGAATCTAGAGGTTTTCGTATCACCTAGTGTTTCAATTTGTAAAGGTAAAATTATTTGTATCACCTAGGGTTTTCGTTTTTCAGTTTGATGTTGTGTAGTTAGTTGATTTTTCAGTTTGATGTTTCATTAATTTCGTATCACCTAGCAATGTTGTTAGATTTGTTGTGATTCATATTTTAATTGGGATTTTGTGTGTGAAACGTAGCTCGTAGCATTAATTGGGATTTTGTTTTCTCATCTTTTCCTCAATAATTTCAATTTATTAACTCGTAGCATAAAAATATTAACTTGATTTATTAGCTAAATTTATTAATTTGTAATATTGCCATTAAAAGAGAGAAAAATTATACCTGTTAAAGCAGTTATTATAGGCAGATATTAGCACAAGGATAAGAAGAAGATGTTCGTATGTACAGATAAAACACTGTTGTCTGGTGGGTGAATGTAGTTGTTGAAGGTCTGCTGTTGTTTGGTTTGGTGTGTAGGGTTGGGGTGCATGGTTGGTATGTTGGATGCTTAGTTTGTTTTGGTGTGCTGTGGCAGCAGAAATGCAGAATTGCAGTGTAGATTCTTTTGTCTTGAGACTGAATTCAACTGGTTGAAGTGCAGATTTGCAGGTTTTGTGGAGGTTTTATGCAGTTGATTAGTTGCTGCTGCAGTTTGTTTAAACTGCTCAATTGCAGTTGCTGCAGTTTAATTGCAGTTTCCCTAACTCCTTACCTACTATATATATTCTTAGCTATTACCTTATCTTAGTCAAAGGATATTATTTCATTCCTTTTATAACTTCCTTCAATTATAACATATATAGTCATTTTGTAGCTCTTTGTAAAGTGAACGTGAAATATATTAAAACCTTCAAGCCTTTTATGATAACTTTTACTTTGACTTAAATGGTTACCAATTGTTCCAAAAAATAATAAAACAGAGGAAAACTGAGAATGAGAATATGGATAACTCTGTTTCTTCTCCTCCAAATTCAAATTCTAATGATAAGAAAAAATTCTAGGATTCATTCAATATTTCATCAAAATCAAGTTGAATTTCAGGTACATTTGCTTCTTTCCTTCTGTTGTTCCTCTTCATCTGTACTTTGCTTTTGACTCGATGGTCTGATATTAAACTGCAGTTTGGCTAATCCTTATTCTGGTAAGATGCTACAGATCAGTAAATGGATTCTGCTGTTTGTGTTGAGCCTGCTGTGTGTGTGCTATTTTGCTGTGTTATGTGGATGGTTTACTACTGCATGGTTATGTGTGTAGTTTGACTTTTGTGTAGTCTAGTAGTTGTTAATAATTTAATTGTTAAAACTATAGTTATAATGAGTGGTGTGGAGGGGCCGCTGTCTTATATGGTTGAGTAGTGAAGTCATTTCAGCTTATATGCAGCATCCTCTTCTGTAGGCTGAACTTGTTGGTTGTAGTGGTGTTGGTTTTTTCTGTTTTGGAGGTTGTTTTTTGTTGCTGTTGTTTTGGGTGTGCAGTTCTGAAGTTAATCCAGTTATGCACCATTTTGCAACTCGAAATTGCTGGAATTTTTGTTGCTTGATTTGTTTTGGGGGCTGTGTTGATGCTGCACCAAAAAAAAACTAATTTTGTGATAGAATTGAGATTCACAAAGCTGCTAAAGTTAGGGTTTTTATAACTAATTTTGGGGATTTTTTTTTTTGATTTTGAGTGTTTTTAATTCATTTACAGATTTTCGAATTTGATTTGATTTGTGTTTTGTTTATAGGTGTTGGAACAACTCAGTGGTAAAACCCCTGTTTACTCAAAAGGTAAAAACTTGATCTTATGTTTTATTTTAATTGAAGTGTGATTATGTAGATTGTGAATTGAAAGATTGTTAGGTTTGAGTGTGTGAGTGTGGGTGAAAGATTATTGGACCTTCTATGCGAATTGCCTTATTGTGTTTTCATTTGTAATGTTTTGATTCAAATTGTGTTTTATCGTTGTTTTTCAATTTTATTTGATTTGAGTTGACGTTGTGTTGTTTTCCAATTTCTTTGTTAGCTTTTTCAAATTTTCCTTTCTTTCTTAAAGATACGATTTTGATTATGATGTTGGATTTTCTTTGCAATATGTATGTATATATTAATTAATCCATAAATTAATTGGAATATAGGTCGTTGTGAAGCATTTTGAAGGAAAAACTTTGGCATTGAGTAGGTATGAAGTTATTGATTTAGAATAGATGATAATTAACACTAGACCTACGATTCTTGATGATGAGTTGTAGACTTAGACTGTATGTAGTTGCTTAGAAAATGATGTCAACAATGTAGTGGTCATATTTCTGTAGTTTCTTAAAAATGAAGTCAACAATGTAGTGATGATGAGTTGTTCACTTAGAGTCTATGTAGTTGCTTAAAAAATTGCCAACAATGTAGTGATCATATTTATATAGGTGCAGGAAAATATTGTGAACAATTTATTGATGATGAGTTGCTGACTTAGAGTCTATGTAGTTGCTTAAAAATGTACTATAAAAGTTATATATTTTTCCAAAATTTTATTACACCTTATATTCATAAATATGATCAGTAAATTGCAAGTTATGATCAACATATATATTAAAGGTTAAAGATTTATATATATTCATTTTTACTGAAAAAGCTTTAATTTGTGTTACTAGTTAAACAACGATGACAAAAGATCGTTCCTAGATGTATAATTGCTCGGACAAGTCAAAATTTGTAGAAGGGGTGGAGTTTTGTGAAAGTGCTGTGGCTTATGAGAATACTAACAAAACGGGGGGGGGGGGG
>PYUH01000641.1:71616-160369 GCA_016808085.1 Suaeda aralocaspica | reverse complement strand
GGGGGGGGGGGGGGGTTGGTGTCCTTGCTTCTAGTGTGCAAACGATTGTAGGTTTGAAAGTATTGAAGAGGTTAGGGTACACCTACTTCTTTAGGGTTTTCGACCTATTTACCATGTGTGGAGTTATTAAGGTGAGACAGGACTCCATGACGGTAATTGTGAGGGTCGTAGTCATCAACATGACGATCATAGTCATCAAGATGATGAGCACTTTATTGATGAAACCGATGATGATGGCTTCGTAAATGATGACTACGTCAACGATGATGAGGGTCATCGAGTAGAAAACATGGTGGAGGGTCTTGAAGATGGTCGAGGTTTTGAAACTATTTTAGAGGCCTCCCAAAAGCCTTTGTACCCCGGATGCACTAAATTGACTATTTTATCTGGTGTGATGGAATTGTTTAGTGTCAAGTCAGAACACAACTGGACAGACATAAGATTCAATGCATTGCTACAAAAGTTGAGTACCATGTTCCCGGATGGCAATGAACTTCCTAAGTCAACTTACTATGCTAAGAAGTTGATGTGTCTATTTGGCTTGGTGTATGAGAAGATAAATGCTTGCCCCAATGATTGTGTTTTATATCGGAATGATTATGAATTGTTAGATAAGTGTCCAAAGTGCGGGCTGCCACGCTATCAACGAGAAGGGGCGAATGGTAAAGCTGGTCCGCCGTGTAAGGTATTGTGGTATCTCCCAATAATACCTAGATTTAAGCGGTTATTAGTAAGGATGCTAAGAACTTGAGGTGGCATGCGGAGGGCCGAAAGATGAAGGGTTTGCTACAACGTTCGGCTGATGGTCTAGAATGGAAGACTATCAACCGGAAATATAAGACATTTGGTGATGATAGTCGTAACTTGAGACTTGGATTGTGCACCGATGGAATGAACCCTTTCAGTAATCTTAGTTCCAAGCATAGTTCATGGCTAGTTATTCTTACCCTCTCTAACCTTCCACCTTGGTTGTGCATGAAACGAAAGTACCTAATGCTCTCACTTCTTATTTCTTGTCCAAAGAAACCCGATAATGATATTGACGTCAATTTGACACCACTAGTTGATGACTTGAAAAAGGTTGTAGCATGAAGGGGTATCTGTGTATGATTCTTATGCAAAGGAGACTTTCACATTGCATGCAATGCTTTTGTGCACCCTTAATGATTTTCCCGCTTATGGTAACTTATCTGGATACAAGAACAAAGGAACTAAGGCATGCCCTATTTGCATGGAGGACCAGGATTCTACATGTGTCGGTAAGAACGTTGATTGGGGCCACCGAAGGTTCCTTCCACCTAATCACCCTTTTCGTAAGAAGAAGGCTTTCAATGGGAAGATTGAAGATCGTGTTGCTCTTCGTTCTTTAACCGGTTATGAAGTTTATTCACTAGTTAGGGTGTTAAGACTGTTTTTGGTAAACCGAATGTAGATAGTTCTGGGTTGTGGAAAAAAGAGTCCATCTTTTGGCAGCTTCCGTATTGGAGAGATTTACAAGTCAGACATCGCCTTGATGTGATGAACATCGAGAAAAATGTTTGTGATGCCCTACTTTCGACTCTTTTAAACATTCCGAACAAGACTAAAGGCACTAAGGTCAATCGGGAGTTCTTGAGAAAAGTAGGAGTTTGTCGTGAACTGTGGCCTCAGCTGGGAGGAGACTAAGAAAAGGAAGAACCCCGAGGAAGATAGTCAGGTCAACGAGGGAAAGGGTAAGCAAAAGGATCATGAAAGTGGAAATCAAGAGAAAAATACTTCTTACCTCCTGCATGCTATACAATGTCAAAAGATGAGAAGAAACACTTTTGTGCATTTATACACAACGTAAAGGTTACATCAGGGTATTCTTCTAACATGAAAAGATTTGTGACGTTAGATGGGGAGTTGATGTTATCTAGCATGAAATCACACGACTTCCATGTTATGATGCAAGTTTTTCTGCCAATTGCAATTCGTGGAAATCTACCAAAGCATGTTAGGTACACCATCATAGAACTATGTGCTTTCTTTAATAAAGATTGCAGCAAAGTGTTAGATCCACCTAAGCTAGACACTCTTCAAGCAAAGGTGATTGAGACTTTATGTAAGTTTGAGACGTATTTCCCGCCCGCTTTCTTTGACATAATGGTTCACTTAATTGTACATCTTGTTCGTGAAATTAAGCTTCTAGGTCCTGTCTTTTTGAGATGGTGCTATCCTTATGAAAGACAAATGGGGGTATTAGGTAACAAAGTCTCAAATCCTGCTAGACCAGAGGCTAGTATAGTTCAAGGAGTCATTAGTGATGAGGTCGGGAATTTCATAGCATAATACGTACATGGTGCAAATCCTATTGGTTTGCCTACATCTCGTCACGAAAGGAGGCTTGATGGTAAGGGTACAATTGGGAACAGATCGGTTTTGGCAAACATGAGTGTCCTTCAACAAGCACATTTGTATGTGCTGCATCACATGGTAGAAGTTCATCCTTTTCTAACTGAACATTGGCGGCTTGTGAAAGAACAAAATCTAGGGAAAGGGGATAGGCGGTGGTCACAAATGCATAATAAGACGTTCATTGATTGGTTTCATAAGCAATTTACTCTTGAAAAGTTGGAGGGTGTTTCTTATATGGTTAAGTGGTTAGCTTATGGACCTCGTGAAACTGTGAATCAGTATGATGGTTCGACATTAATGGATTCACCTTTTGGACCACATTTCAAGATGAAAAGTCAAAATGTGTGAAGAATAGTGTTGTCTCTGTGTTGGCATCATCAACTTTTTATGCAACTGCGAAGGACCAATCTCCGGTTGATGCTAAGTTAATGTATTATGGCCGAATTACAGAAATGTCGGAATTGGATTATTGCACTTTCACGGTTCGCCTTTTCAAGTGTAACTGGGTAAATAACAATCGGCGGTCAGTAAGAAGTGATGATCCATGCGGTTTTACTCTTGTTTACTTGGGTCGTATGCGTTAAGGACCTGAGCCTTTTATACTCGCAGCCCAAGCTAAGCAAGTTTTTGATGTAAATGACCCCGCAGGCTCAAAATGGTCCATAGTTTTATCGGGGAAACGAAGTATCATAGGGATCGGAGATGTTGATGACGAGGAAGAGTATGATGCATTTGATGACTCTCCGCCTTTTACTTCTCCTAATGTGAGTGTTGCTGAATCTGCTACTAATGACACAAACTACATGCGAGATGACCACACCGAAGGGATTGTTGTTGTTGGCTAGTTGGTATTTCTTAGAAGCTTGCTTTCATACAGACAGGTTTGGGGGTGCTGTGTGGAGGTTCAGATTTGACTGCATTGTTGGCTTTTTGGGATTTTGATTAGGTTGTTTTTTGTTTTGGCTAGATTAGCTTGTGTGGTTTCTTTTGTTTGTATAGCTCGGGTCTTGTCTTTTGTATAGTTGAGCTTTATGGACTACTTTGTGCAAAACTGAGTCATTTTTGCCTTAGTAGCTTTTAGGTTGTATATTTTCCTTTTTGGTAATATAATCACTTACATTTTACCAACAAAAAAAAGTTAGTTAATGTACGGCTTGGTTTTAATTTCTCATGTTAATATCTTCATAATAACAAAAATTAGATGATAACACATCATATGTACAGATTTTTGAAGCTAACTATTTACATGATAAAACATAATATCTACAGTTCTTTTCTTTGTTTTCAGTTATGATGAGCACGCATGATATGTATCGTTTAAATTTTCTTTGTTTTCGTTAATGATGATCGTTTTCACTAATCTTCCACCTTGCTACAGGTGCGTACATGTCTAGTGATGATGACACTGACCACACTTTAGATGAAGTGAATTCCGAGTCAGATCATCTATTTGATCATCGTTTGGAGGACAATCAAGGTGACCCCGAGGATATAGGGTATGAAAAGTACCTTGATAGAGTGGAGGAATATGAGATAATGGCAGATCAGGCACCTCCCATTGTTGAAGCAAATCCCATTTCCGGAGACGATACAATACGTGAGCTGACACATCCAGTTCCAAAGACCCAGGCACTTATCCCTCACGACGCAAAACTCCATACTGAAGGTTCAAGTTTATCAAGGAAGAAGTCAACGAAAAATACTTGTCCAAGAAAAGGACGAGGTCCATCTAAGTGAGTGAAACCGGATGAACCTATGTACCTTGAGTACAATGAGCATGGCCATCCATGTGGTGAGTGGAGACGATTTTATGGGAGACATGTTGGGGTATGCTTGAGGAAGCTTAGTGTCTTGCAAAATTGGGAAGATGTGGAGGATGGATTGAAAACCGCTATATGGCAAGATAAAGTTGTATGTTTCTGCCTTCTTTTTAATTTATACAGTTCTATTTTTTTCAAGAGTGATGATTTTGAAACTCATTAGTTGTAACAAATTGTAGAATCTTTTCCACATTGATGCAACCGAGGAAAAGAGGCTGTTGTTCATGTCCGTTGTTGCAGAGAGATTCAGGAACTTTAAGTCTATGCTTGTGAGTGGATGGATCATGAAAACAAGGAAGAGGTCGAACAAAGAAGGAAATCAAATGCCGTATTACATTCACCCCCACATCTCTGGCGATGTTTGGGAAGCTTTTGTTGCACAAAAGACAACTCCGGACTAAGTTGTAAGTCTTTTTCCAACACGCATGGGTTCTTTGAGACTTATTAATTTGCAACTTTTCAATATAGTGTTAGTAAAGTAAGTTATTTCTAATCTTTAACTAGGCAAAGCGTGCTGCCGTGTCTAAAAGTGCTAAGCAAAAGAAGGCCTTTCATCACATGGGGGAATACCCCTATGAGCGAGCAAAAGCAAAGTGGAAAGCTGAAGGTCTTTTTGACAAAGTGGTTTCATCTTCTGGTGACACAACCACTACCTCCTCTTCTGAAGTTACAGCCTTGGGAGGAAATCGCGCAATTGGCTGCTATTGCTCGTTACATGCTCGAGATGCAAGTGGAAGGCGTGTGTTGTTGTGTTGGTCTGTTGTTTCTGATGTGGTCCTACTGTTTCTGTTGTTTTCTGTTGTGTTGCTGCTGTTATTTTCTGTTGTGTTGCTGCTGTTTAGGTATGTTGTTTTCAATGTGTTGCTGCTCTTTCTTTTTGCTATGTTGTTGCTGTTTATGTAGAGTTGTTGCTGTTTCTGTTGTGTTGCTGCTGTTGGTAGTCACTTCTTCACAGCATTTGCTTATTTTGGCAGCGTGTTGTTCTCTTTTATGTCTTGCACATTAGCATGAAACAAAAAGACAGCATAGATCATTATCCCTTGGCATTAGTCGTAGGCCCCGACCGCTCAGGTAGGGTGAAAGGAGTAGGAGGTATACGGCTAGGAAAGAGAAAGGCTTTAGGGAAAGATCAGTCATGTAGTCATGCATTGAAATCCACATTGAGCCCAGAATTGGAGAAGAGGGTGGAGGATTTGGTTGCTGAAAAATTCAAAGCCCTTTGTGAGAAGGTGGGGATGCCTGATGTCACCTCCACACCAATTATAGAAGTTATTGAAAAATCAAGCCACCCAAAAAAGTATGATGGAGAAGTCCCACAAAAGGAGATTCGTGATGTACAGGTAATGCAAAACTACAAAACCACCAACCCTCTCCCCGTAAATGCCTCATCATTCATGGTTTTGTCTCACAGTAATTATTGTTAATGCAAGAGGAAACTCCTTGTACAATGCTGCTGCTGGATCCCATAACATCACAACAGGAGTTGTTTGTGGTTGCATTTGGCCAGCTACTTCCGCAACCGGAAGGACAACTTACCCATGGACACAAAATTGATCCCTCTAATTGTCGTGTGTCTCTTAACTCCGTTGTAGACGGTTGGGAAGATGTGGGACTACCTATGCCACGACCAGATTGGGGGCTGAAAACTTTGGGAGAAGCATAGGGGAGTTTTATTACGTGGCCGCGAAAATGGGTGCGGTTTTCCAAGAAGGTGAGTACTACGGTGTTATTATGTGGCAATTATTTAGCAGCATAGCTAATCAAAGTGATATGCATATGCCAATTATTTAACCATTCATTCTTCTATACTTTATATTCACACACTCTTTAACTCACATTTAATTAATCATGCATTCATTTTTTCAATCAATAATTTATGCATGCATTGTTTCATTCTTTCTTCCAATCACACACCTATTCATCAAACATGCAAACATTCATTCATTCATTTCAAAACTCTCTACAAGACTAAATCCTTCACTGTTTCTTTCCATTACCCGAAAATGACTTTATGATTCGTCTAAAGGAAGGAGAAGCACATATAAGTGAAAGGAATTCACATGAGAAGGGAAATTCCAGAAAAGTTCAAGAAGATATCCAACAAAACAAGATCTATTCAAAGGGTTCAAATTTTGGAGACGAGACTTACATTGTGGATGAACAAGTCCTAAACTCTTTGTCGACCGCGTGTCAGTGGCTACATGAATGTGTCAAGGACGAGCTGGAAGACAACCCTTTGAAAGTTTTGTTGAGTAAAACGCAGCTCCATTACTTTGAGGACGCCGAGGCTTGCGTTACCAAAGGAGATATCTATGATTTGTTACATGGTGATATGGTGTCTGTTTCCTTGTTGCAAGCTTTTATGAGGTTAAGAAAATATGCTTTTCAATTATTAATTTTCCAATTTTTTTTTTTTTTTTGCACTTTTGATACCATGTCATCGATCGTAACCCGCCAAAGTCATTAATATTAGTTTTCTACAGTTCCATTTATTTCGATATGTCAAGTAGTGACTCAGTTCAAAATGTCGGGTGGCTATGTCCTCAAGAGATGTATGATCAACGTTGTTTGAAGAGCAAAGTCGATGTCAAAGCCTACATAGAAACAGGTATCAAAGAAGCAATCCGGGCGAAGAGGAAGTTGATTTTCGCTCCTTACCTTGAGCAGTAAGCCTTTCTCCACCCGAAATCTTTTGTGTAACCCGCACACTTATGAAAATCTTCATGCACCAATTGTTTAATTTGTTTGTGGTTGTAGTTCACATTGGGTGCTTCTCGTGATTTCACGGGCAACGTACAAGGTGTTTCAATTTGATTCTTGCCTGCTTGAACCGCCACGTGGTTTAATGATAATGACCTTTGTAAATAGCTATACTACTAACCGAATCGTATTCATATTTTTTTCGCTTTTCTTTGATTTTTTTGACTTAAATTTTGTAATTGTTAGTGTCATGAAAAGGATAAGAACAAGCATAATGAGTCCGAAGCTCATATCAATTCAGGTAATAAAATCAAAATCTTGTTTACTCAACTTAATTGTATGCATTTGCCTTATATGTCCAACTAGTTGACTTCGATTGTTTTTTGTACGTTCTATGTAATTGAAAGTGTGCACAAAAACAAAATGGTATTGATTGCGGGTACTATGTGATGTGGTATATTTACGATATCATCTCAACATGTACGGATTCTGACGATCTAGAACAGGTACGTGTGTGCTCCCTTTGCTTCTCTTTCGAATCTGAATCTCCAATAGAACTTGATCATTTTGATGGTGTTCTACTATTGTGTTGAGTTCCATTTAATTAAGTGTGCCTCGGTTAGCTGTGAAGCTTCTGGATTGTATGTTCGTGATGTGGATTTTTAGCAGTATTCGCAAATACAACCTCAAATTCACGTTTTGTTTATCAATTAAACTTCTCCACTCCTAGATTAATTTAATTGAAGGCTAATTAATTAATACACTCCTGTAATTAATTAACTAGGATCTAAATTTGTTTATCACTCTTGACTCACAAATTTATGATAAAAAATCGAACAAAGTTTAATCACTAAACTTGCGCAATTTTTACGGAAATATTGAATTGCAATTTCAATGTGTAAAACTTAATTAATTACATCCTAATGTTGAGATTATTTATAGGTATAATCAACAACAAAATCCTAACTAGAAACAACAAAGAAAACACGCACAAACTAGGGAAATTCGTCCCTTTACAAGACACACACACACACAACAAGATAAGTATGCCACCTCATCACTGCATCTTGATCTTATCTTGCCTAACAAACTCTAACAAACTAATCTAATCAAGAAAATATCCTAGCAACTTAACTAAATAATTAATAAAGAAGATAATCATCAGAAATTTCCTAAAAATCACGAAAAATACTTGTTGCCCAAGATTGCCAAAAATCGTCAAAATACACGCCCCTTGTTGTTCGTTCATTTTGCGCAATTTTCAAGAATCTTCAAGAACTTCAAGAAATGCTTCAAGATCCAATCTTTTAATCAAGAAACCTTAAAGAAACCACTCTTCATGTCTTTTAGTACATTTATGATGATCAAGACACCACAAGAACTAATAATAATAATGTCCAAAATGAGAAAACCCTATCAAGTGAAATGGGAAAAAACTCTAGACCAAACCAACTTATTCCCAGTAACCACCATGTGTTTCCATCCTGTGAGTGCATTAATTAGAGTTACTATTACTTAACTTAACTAATGGCTCACTCCACCACTGACAAGCATATTGATGGTTAATAGTTAATAGTGTTGGCTAGGAAGCCACCACCATCACATGTCTCCACAGTGTCAGTGCTCATCATTATCATTGCCACCCATACCTGTGATTTATCATTGTCAAACCCAATAGGATTTATTAGTAGGTTGATTGGTTCATCTAATATTGGTGTATCATCATAGATATTCAAATTCACATCAGTTCGTGTGAAACTCAATTTAGCCTAGGAAGCTTAGAACAAACACCAAAACTATATAACAACTAGCAAAACAAACCTACAAACTATACAAAATAAGTCAAAACAAACAAAAACTACACAAAAGCCTCAAAAACTGCTAAAACTGTCAGCATCTAATCACCAAACCTCAACACTACCACACAGCCTACACCAAACCCAAACAGCATCAACCAAACAAAGTAACTCTGCACAGCACCAGATAGAACCCTATGCTTTTTGTCCAAAATCAGACCATGTAAATGGTCATTTGTCAACATTAATTCTTATTGGACTGGATGCTGCCTGATGTTTCAGTGATATGCAAATTGATCAGAACACTTGCAAGTAATTTCAGACAGTATAAATCAATAGCTCAGCCAAAATGATAAGCCATTCCCTACAATATGCACTTTTATTTTCTTTCTAGATGCTCATGGATCAATCACCCAAATATCAGAGTATATCAAAAGTATTAAGAAAGAGGGTTATTTTTTTTTTAATTAGTGTGGAACAACCTGATTATAATGGTGATGTTAAGATGATTAGCCACAAGATTTCAAGTTTGAGCAATCTTTAATCCCTTCCTCTCAGCATGGCTTCCGCCTTCCTCACTTGCTTGATTGGCCCTATGATGAATACTTGCATAGAATTATGAAAATGCAGATTAGACCTTGAACAATATAGTAAATAAAATGTTACACAGAGTGATCACATTGGCTAACAGGTCACAACTTCAATAACAAGTATAAAATATGTGATGGAACTTAAGATGCTCAATTATGCTGAATACTCTGTATTTGACTCTCCAAGTAGGTATGGACCCTAAACGCTCGTCCAAATTAAGAAAATGAATCTGGAGTACAATTTTCCTTACATGTACATGCACTAGTACAACCTATTCCATGCATCCCAAACATAATTTTGGACAATCAAAACCATGTCCTTATATCATACTTGTAAATATCCATCTTGGATTCTTTGACCCATACTTGTATGTTGTGTCTGACACTTGAATCCAGGTTCAAGCAACGGACCAAAGATATAACAATCTGGGGCTGGGAAGTAAGAAAAATACTGGGTAAAGGTTTAACTTTAGAATAGCGCCTGTTTCAGAGTTTCCTCATATACTGTTAAGAGAATCCTGCAACCTTGCATGGGCAAAATTGTGCATATATATAAATCACAGCTAAATACCCAATCGAATAGTTTGAGCTGTTGTGCTGGGATGGGTCTCTAGCTCATTTGGTCCAATACAATTAACATTTATGGGGCTTAACAGGTGGGTATCTAGAGCCATGTTGGAGTGCCACAATCGACACTATTGGTTGGTTGGTATCAAGGGCCTTGTTGGAGAAATGTTACTATGTCTACATCTATTACCATAACAAGCCATGATTCCTTTCTATAGTCATCTTACCCATGTGTAGCTCATTATGAGCACACAAATATTACACATGTGCATGCTGCAATGATCAATTGAGATTCAACCCTTTTTCGATTTAATCCAGCCAAACAAAGTAACTCTGCAATAATCCAGCCAAACTGCTACACTGGTGCTGTGCTGTGTTTGTCGCTGCTGCTATGCTGCATTTGCCGCTTCAGTGTTTCTGTTTGTTTTTTTTTTTTTTTTTGATGCGGTTAAACATATGTATAGCTTGAATGGTGTTTATGTATGTATTGCATTAGTGTTTATATTTCGCAATAGCCCAACTATTTATACTTCGAACATTTCTTATGTTTTAATTAGGTTTTGTCAACCACATCTACCGGAGAAGGGTCATTCACGGATGAGGAAATTGGCGAGGTTTGTGACAAGGTGGAAAAATTCCTCTACCCCCATTGCTTGTGATGTTTTAACAAACAACACTTGTTCTCTTTTATGCATGCGTGGAATTCGATCTCCACTTGTATATATATATGTATGAACGTTATTTTGTATTGGGATATGAATTGACCATTTGTAATGACAATTGGTTTTGTATTTATAATATATATGAATTAAGTATATCTGCTGATAGAGATTGGTTGCAGCTTCTATTTAGGCAGCTTGGTGTGCAGGTTTAGTTGTTGTGCATGCTGTAATTTTTTCAGTTTGAAGTAGAGGCAGTTTAGCTTGCAGGGAAGGGGGAAGGGTTAAAAGGATGGAGTTGTTGTGGTTGGAGATTTGTGATTGGGTTGTCAGTTCTGCTTGTTGCTGCTGAAAACTGGTTTCAGGTCTGCTGGGACTGTTTGTGTCGCTGCAGTGTTTTGGAATGTCCGGATGCAGCTTGGTTTGTATAGTTGGCTTTCAATTTAGCTTTTGCTGCTGTTGGGCTGGTGGTTTTGTTTGTTTTTTGTGTTGCTGCAGGTCTGCATGTTTTGGAAGGTTCTTGCTGTGAGCCTGTTTTGGACCCAAAAGCACAAAAAAATAAATTCGAACGATTATTTGCTGCGGTTTGACCGCAGCAAAACTTGATTTTTGTACTAGTGCATCCATGACTCATAAGATAAAAATGCCACATCATCACTGCATGTCATGCAACTTGCTAACAAATCCTAACAAACTATATCTAAACAAAAAAATATCCTAGCAAACTTACTCATACCTTCCTAATCAAGATAATCAACAAATTACAACTAGAATTACACAAAAATATGATCTACCCAAATCCATAGAAGATCGTCCAAATTGACGCCGCATGCAAGTCTTGAAGATTTGCGCAATTTTTGTGTTTTTCTTCAAATCTTCAAAAAACCTTTCAAGATTCAATCTTTTAATTAAGAAACCTTCAAGAAGTCATTATCCATGTGTATAAGGCTATAAATGAAGATTAAGACACTTCAAGATATTAAAGACCCAATGCCTAAAAATAAGAAAACCCTATCAAGTGAAGTGGGAAAAACTCATAGGCAAAACCATCTTGTTCCCCTAATTCCGCCATTCTTTCCTTTGCTTCAATGATCAAGTATATTCGTGTGTCAACATACACACCCATGATGATGTCTTTGAAGATCCCAAAACCCTTGAATCTCCATAAGCCATTATTTCTCCCATACTTGCATCATTCGTAGAAGCCATTATCAAATCTTCGAAGTTATCACTTTGTTTCGTATCGCAAGTTGAAGAAGATCGAAAACTAAAATTCGCCAGAGCAGGGAGTAGCGGGTGCTACCGGAAGATAACGGGCACTAGGCTAGGGTAGCGGGCGCTACCCCCTGTTTTCCATTCCTTCCTTGTTTGAGGCAGTGGCTTTTCTTTGATTTAATCGTGAATATGAGGTACCATGCACCTCTCATAGCCTTCCCACGTTGCTGGACTAAGCTAGCGATATCACTAGTCAAACTTGCGATATCGTTAGAACCTTGAGCAAAAGCCGAAAGGATCTTAACCAAAAGGTTTAAACGTCGATCAAACCGACCCAAATCTCCGCAAAACATACTACTCCTCCCATTTCATGTAATGTCTCGATTTCCAAATCTGTCGGAAATCCTACAAAAATGAGATAAAACAAAAAATAGAGTAATACAAGGAATAATAAGCTAAATTATGTGGGAAAGGGGGAAAAGAATAAAAACTATATAAACAAGGAAAAATTGAGAAAAAAGGGAGAGAAAACTAGCTAAACTAACTAAGAAAACTACGGAAATAACAAACAAATAAACACTACATCAAACTCCCCCAAGCTAGACCATTGCTTGTCCCCAAGCAAGTATAACTTTGAAGAACGGGCAGAGAAAGATGAATCCTTCAGGGAAACGATTAACAAAGATTTAAACAAACTCCCATAAATGAACTAAATCTTTAACACTAAGGAAAGTAAAGGAAGCATAGTTCTCAAGCAATACTTCAAATAGTAAACTAAGTAGATTGAAGTGAACTTGTGAGTTTCAACCAATAATATATCATATACTCCATAATATGCAATGAGCGTAAGGAATACTCCTTGAGGGAGTTCATACAAGAAACAAGAGCATAGATGAGATAAGAATTGTTTTTTTACTCACACCTTGCGTAAAATAACCTCTCAATATGCTTGCCAGGTGACTATTGATCAAGTAACCTTTGAACTTTGCATCTCGGCCTCATATGGACTTGAGGGTAGTAATGGGGGTTGAGGTAAGGTGGAAGTTGGAAAATTTGGTAATTTTTAGGAGGTAAACCTAAGTGAAGCATTTACGACTCAATAACGAACTTTACAAACTTTTTACAATGAAATAAGACCTCAAACACAACAAAACTCGATTTTCCACTCATAAATGAATGAATATGAAGAATAGAATTGGAAAAATTGACTCAAAGACCCATTTTGAACTCAAAAACCATCCTAATAGCAATAGGACAACATAGACATATGACTTTTCATCATTTTAAAAGATAACCTTTGAAAGGAAGATGATGAAAAAGTCATTAACTCTCTTCAACTGTTTGGAACAAAAGCCAACTTTATATTTCTAACTAAGCTTATTTACAAAAGCTTAAAATACTTATGGAATTTCCTTACTTTTTTATGCCAATCTACAATATAACTTTGTTTTTGCTTTTTTTTTTTTTTTTTTTTTNAATTTTTTTTTTTTTTTTTTTTTTTTTTTTTTTTTTTTTTTTAATATAACGAACTATACAAGAGAACAAGAACGATGACAAGCTTCACTAACTACATAGGTGACAACAATTGAAAGCCAAGGTTCATATGTGGGTTGGTGAACAAGGGTCAAAGCACCAAAAAGGGGAACAAAGAATATGTACATATGTGGAAAGAAAAGAAAACAAATAGACATAAGATGAGTTGGATTCTAAAACAAAACATACGAAATGAGGGCCATGATCATATAACTGAGAGCAAAGTAGGCACGATTACTAAAGTCACAAGGAAGATTCTCGATCTAGGTATCCACAACAAGGCAAATATCAACCGCTAAAGAAAGAAAATGAGACCAAGGTGATGGTCTATATATGCATGAAGGCTCAAAAACTCACCAAGGCTCAAAGACGATCAATCATGCGGTGTTTTGATAGAGCCAAGGAGTTAAGAATCCGATATTCACTACACAAGTTCAAACAATTATCTAACATGGCCTATTTCCTAAAGAAGTCAAAACTTGAGAACTGCCTTTCTAAAGTGTTTTAGGATTTGAAGTTTATGAGAGAAGGAAAATCTAAGACAATAGTTGCTTTTTACATCATAGGGATCTAACCTAAAAACTAACTAAAAAGAACTTTAGAATTTCAAAAATTTCTTTGGAATTTTTTTATGATTCATGCGAAAAGATAAACTAAATGCTCTAGAAATAAACTAAGGAAAAATAAATAAATAAAAGAAAATAAACTACATGTTGTACACTAAAAGTTAAAATGCATTTGGATTTTAAGGGAAGAGGGGTAAAGAAAGAATAATTTGGATTTTTAAGGAAAGAGGGGTGAAGAAAGAACAATTTGGATTTTCAACAAACCCAAAGCTACAGTCCACTTTCCTCCTGTTACCATCAATCAAATGATGTGAATTTTGTTATAGACAAACGCCACTCACACAAAGAAACTTAGACTTCAAATTTGATAAAGCAACGCACCACAAATTCGAACTTCTAAGGCGAATAATTGATAGAATTTGATTAAAGCCAAACACCCTCAAATCCTAAGAACTATCCTCACGTGAGATAAAGCACAAAGCACCACTCACTCAATCGAATTTCTCACAAGAAACCCTCAAAATTTGTTTACTTCGTGAAACAAAAGAAAACCGGAAAACACTTGTGTTTAATTACTCAAATCTGAATTTTATTGATGTATTTTACATCCTATTTATAGGCTAAACATATCACACAATATTTCAGAAATCTAAACATATCCTAACTACCTTAGATATATGGTATAACAAACTAAGATTAGGATAACAAGAAAATCTTAACAAACCGGATACATATCTTTGCACCATATATTTTGTAATCTGATTTCTAGTCTAAATCTTAGATATTTTGCAAATCAAATCTAACCACCATATATCCGAATAACAACCCTAGGTTGACCAAGTCAAACAACACAAAATCCCGCGTTGACAACGTTGCCCACAACTTCAAAAATCTTTCAAAAATCCCGCCATATGCATTGCGTTGATTCTCGTTGATTTTTGTTGGACTTCCGATTTCAAGAACTTCAAGAAACTCTTCAAGATTCAATCTTTATTTCAAGAAACCTCCATTTTTGTGTTTCTCATGCTTGATTCCATCAACCTTGACTCATAAACTAATCAAGAAAATAACAAAACACCATATGGTAAAACCCTATCAAATGACGTGGGAAGAAAACCCATATAGCTCAACACTTCTAAACTACTAACTATACTTGCTTTACATTTACGTGAATAAGCTTGTGCATGTCACCATGCACACGTAGAAATCCACCCTAGCCAACCCAAGAAGCCTTGTGTCTCCATAAGCCACTAACTCCCCCAAGGTTGCTTCTTGTTTTCCACCTTCAATCAAACCCAAACCCTCGAAGTTTTGCTCATTGATATGCGTATCATCCTCCTCTTCTTCAAAAGAGTTTGTCCTCAAACCTCGAAGTTGGTCATCAGGAACATAAGGAGCTAAATCACCAATGTTGAAAGTAGCATGGACTCCATATTCTCCTGGTAATTCCAATTTATAAGCATTATCCCCCACTTTACTTATGATCTTGAACGGTCCATCACAACGAGGCATAAGTTTATTCTTCCTTTGATTTGGAAATCTTTCCTTCCTCAAGTGTAACCAAACCAAATCCCCTTCTTTGTAGACATGTTGTGATTTATGTTTGTTTGCTCGTGCCTTGTAAATATCATTAACCTTCTCAATTCGAGCCCTTACTTCTGCATGAAGTTTTTGCATATACTCAACCTTAGTCTTGGCATCTTTGTGTACCAACTCCCCTTTAGGAATACTTACAAAATCAATTGGTAACTTAGGATTAACTCCATAGACAATCTCGAAAGGTGAGTGCTTAGTAGCATAAGTAGGTGACCTATTATAAGCAAATTCAGCATGAGCAAGCTTCAAATCCCAATCTTTTTGTGTCTTACTAACCAAACCACGCAACAAAACCCCTAGTGTTCGATTAGTGACTTCTGTTTGCCCATCTGTTTGAGGATGATAAGATGTGCTAAACAAAAGTTTCGTGCCTATTAACCTCCAAAGTGACTTCCAAAAGTAGCTCATGAATTTTGTGTCTCTATCACTTACAATAGTCTTTGGAACCCCATGTAACCTTATGATGTCTTTAAAGTATAAATCAGCCACATTCATAGCATCATCTGTCTTGTGACATGGTGTAAAATGAGCCATCTTTGAAAATCTATCAACCACTACCATAATAGCATCTTTTCCCCTTGCTGTCCTTGGTAACCCTACAATGAAATCCATAGAAACATCCTCCCAAGGTCCCTCTGGCACTGGCAATGGAGTATAAAAACCTTGATGAAAGGCTGCTTTTGCCTTTTGACAAGTAGCACATTGAGCAATTATGGCCTCAACATCAACAATCATCTTTGGCCAATAAAAATGTTCTTGCAACATGGTTAGTGTCTTTGTAATGCCAAAATGTCCAGCAATACCTCCTCCATGAGCCTCCCTTACTAGCAACTCACGTATAGAACACTTAGGTATGCACAATAGATTACCTTTAAACAAAAACCCATCATGTAGCACATAGGAACTCATAGAACCCTTTGAAAGTTGCGCCATTATTGGTCCAAAATCACCATCTTGCTCGTAAAATTGTGTTATCAACTCTAATCCAAGCAACTTAAAGTTCAAAACACCAAGCAAAGTATACCTTCTTGACAAAGCATCAGCAACAACATTAGACTTCCCCGTTTTGTACTTTGAAGAGAAGTGAAAAGATTGCAAAAATTCAACCCATTTAGCATGTCTTGGATTCAATTTTTGTTGACCATTAATGTGCTTCAAAGCTTCATGATCAGAATGTAATATGAAGTGATTAGGCCTTAAATAGTGACTCCAATGATCCAAAGCTCTAATAATGGCATAGAACTCCTTGTCATATGTAGAATAGTTCAGTTTAGCACCATTCAACTTCTCACTAAAGTAAGCAATTGGCCTCTTCCCTTGGACTAGAACAGCACCAATTCCAACCCCACTTGCATCCGTCTCTACTTCAAATGGTTTAGAGAAATCTGGTAAGGCTAGTATAGGCGTGTTACAAAGCAACTTCTTAATCAATTCAAAAGCTTCTTGTGCCCCCTTAGTCCACTCAAACTTAGGCTTATCCTTCTTAATGCATTCGGTTATAGGAGCAACAACAGATGAAAAATTCTTCACAAACCTCCTATAGAACGAGGCTAACCCATGAAAAGCACGTACTTCAGTCACGTTTTTTGGTGTTGGCCATGATTTTATAGCTTCCACTTTAGATGGATCAACAGAAACCCCATCTTTGGACACAATATACCCCAAAAACGTCACACTTGGTACCATGAAATAACACTTTTCGAGCTTAGCATAGAGCTTTTGTTCTCGTAATGTCCCAAACACACTCCTTAGATGGCTTAGATGATCATTAACACTCTTGCTATACACCAAAATATCATCTAAATATACCACTACAAACTTACCAATGTATGGCTTTAAGACCTCATTCATCAACCTCATAAACGTACTAGGTGCATTAGTTAACCCAAAAGGCATGACTAACCATTCATAAAGCCCTAGCTTTGTTTTAAAACCTGTTTTCCATTCATCACCTTCCTTCATTCGAATCTGATGATATCCACTTCTTAAATCAATCTTTGAAAATAATTGAGAACCATGTAATTCATCTAGCAAATCATCCAATCTAGGTATAGGAAACCTATACTTGACGGTTATATTGTTAACTGCCCTTGAATCAATACACATTCTCCAAGTCCCATCCTTCTTAGGTACTATTAATGTAGGCACAGCACATGGACTCATGCTCTCTCTCACGTACCCCCTCTCCATTAATTCCTCAATTTGCCTTTGTATCTCCTTTGTCTCCTCTGGATTACATCTATATGCAGGCTTGTTAGGAATTTGAGACCCAGGAATAAGATCAATTTGATGTTCAATTCCACGTATGGGTGGTAACCCTGGTGGCAACTCATTAGGAAACACATCTGAAAACTCATTCAACATAGGATGCAAAACCCTAGGAATCTCTGGGGCTTCATCTTGTACCTCTTTGGCTAACAACATATAAGACATAGAACTTGTTTTCAACTCCCTTTCTAACTCCTTTCCACCCACCAACAAAACACCTTTAGAATTACCCATGCTTGTTTTAGGTTTAGAAATCATCAAGGGTTTTAATGCATATGATTTCTCATTAGGGTTCTTGCGCACAATATAGACATTTGTTCTCCCATTAAACTTCACAAAACGGTCATATTGCCAAGGTCTACCCAATAATATATGACAAGCATCCATAGGACAAACATCACAAAGTACTTGATCCTCAAATTTACCAATTTTAAACGCAATCAAGGCTTGTTTGTTTACCTTAACATCGCTTGTGTTGCTAAGCCAATGTAGCTTGTATGGTTGAGGATGTATCTTTGTAGGAATTGCGAGCTTTTCCACCAACAACGTAGATACTACATTTGTGCAACTTCCAGTATCTATGATTACATCACAAAGCTTGCCTTGAACATTACACCTTGTGAGAAAAATTTTATCCCTTTGACTCTCCAAAGGTTGTGCACTTTGAGATTGTAATACCCTACGTAACACCAAGGATTGGCCTTGTGTTTCTGGTTGGACTTCCTCCGTTTCTTCCTCCATATTTTCATAATTGGCATACTCTTCCTCTCCCTCATCCCCATACATCTCCTCCTCTTCTTCAAGGCTTTCCCCATCTACCCAATTTCGAGTTGTTGTGACCCTAGCATGAGGACAATCTCTTTGAATGTGACCTTGCCCTTTACACTTGAAACAAACAATGCGTGAATCACTACTTTGGGGCTTTGAAGTTGAACTCTTATCCTTGATGAAGGGTGGTTTAGTAACCTTATCAAAGTTTGGTTTTTGAGGAAAAGTATCACGTTTTTCCTTAGGGTCATAAGTTTTGAAGTATGTCTTTGGCTTACGTGCAACTTGTTTCTCAACCCTTGCTGCCACTCTACAAACTTCATCAAAGGTCCAATAAGGTTGTAATTCGACCTTCTCCCTTATATTTTCATCTAGACCAGCCACAAAACGAGCCACTTTGTGGTCCTCCTTCTCTTCTAAATCACAAATCATGATCAATTTTTCAAACTCCACAATGTATTCATCAACCGTTTTTCTATCTTGTTTTAATGTATGCATCTTGATGAAATTGTTTTGCTCGAAATCTTGAGGAACAAAACGTTTCCTCATCTCCCTTTTTAATTTAGACCATGAAGATATTTTTGATCTACCTTCTTTCCTTCTCTTTCTTTGTAAACCCTCAAGCCATAAACTTGCATAGGAAGTGAGTTTTAATTCCGCCAATTTATAGGACTTATGATCATCATATTCTTTGTAACGAAAAATCCTCTCAACCCTACGAATCCAATCTAGAAATTTTTCAGGATCCATACCTCCATTAAACTCAGGAATTTCGAGTTTAAGATTTCGATCATCATCCCTCATCTTTCCCTTATGTTTGTGCCTTGATCTTGGTTCCTCATCGTCACTAGAACTTGATGAGTATCCCTTTTTTGGTTTACGTACACTCCTCACACTTTCTTGCTCACTTTCACTTGATGATGAGCCCTCCTCTTGTTTAGATTTAGTAGGAGTTTTTTTGGTAGAAGCCATGATGGTTAGGACTTCATCTAAACGAGCCTTTAACTCGTCAATCTCCCCTTGCATACGTAGCTCCTTTGCTTGAGCCAAGCTCAAACCTTTCGTGAATCCTTGTGGATTTTCGTCTCCACCTTCTTGAGCCATGATAATTGATATTGAACACTTGAGATTGAATGAATCTCTCAACGAGAGCACCAAAAGTTGATGTGAATTTTGTTATAGACAAACGCCACTCACACAAAGAAACTTAGACTTCAAATTTGATAAAGCCACGCACCACAAATCTGAACTTCTAAGGCGAATAATTAGTAGAATTTGATTAAAGCAAAGCACCCTCAAATCCTAAGAACTATCCTCACGTGAGATAAAGCAAAAAGCACCACTCACTCAATCGAATTTCTCACAAGAAACTCTCAAATTTTTTTTTCCTTCGTGAAACAATGAAAACCGGAAAACAAAGTGTTTTTCAATCAAGCTAATCTGAATTTTATTGATGTATTTTACATCCTATTTATAGCTAAACATATCACATAATATTTCAGAATCCTAAACATATCCTAACTACCTTAGATATATGGTATAACAAACTAAGATTAGGATAACAAGAAAATCTTATCAAAACCGGATACAAATCTTGCACCATATATTTTGTAATCTGATTTCTAGTCTAAATCTTAGATATTTTGCAAATCAAATCTAGCCACCATATTTCCGAATAACAACCCTAGGTTGACAAAGTCAAACAACACAAAATCCCGCGTTGACAACGTTGCCCAAAACTTCAAAAATCTTCCAAAAATCCCGCCATATGCATTGCTTGATTTCTCGTTGATTTTTGTTGGACTTGCGATTTCAAGAACTTCAAGAAACTCTTCAAGATTCAATCTTTATTTCAAGAAACCTCCATTTTTGTGTTTCTCATGCTTGATTCCATCAACCTTGACTCATAAACTAATCAAGAAAATAACAAAACACCATATGGTAAAACCCTATCAAATGACGTGGGAAGAAAACCCATATAGCTCAACACTTCTAGACTACTAACTATACTTGCTTTACATTTACGTGAATAAGCTTGTGCATGTCACCATGCACACGTAGAAATCCACCCTAGCCAACCCAAGAAGCCTTGTGTCTCCATAAGCCACTAACCTCCCCCAAGGTTGCTTCTTGTTTTCCACCTTCAATCAAACCCAAACCCTCGAAGTTTTGCTCATTGATATGCGTATCATCAAACATCCCCCAAAAAGAAACCAACTTTCTCTCTTCCAATGTACAAAATAACAAACAACACAAAACGACAAACAACAAATGAAACCAAAATGAATCACTACATACCCTTCATGTATACCCTCTAAATACATATAATGACACTAGTGGAATCCTCCCCCAAGCTACGAGATGAGCATCGACTCGATGCTCAAGGAGAAGGAGGGTTTTGCTTAAAATTATAGGTGGGATCAACGTCAGGACAACTAGCGTCGGTATGTGATGGCCTGTAGGGATCCTAACCCCCCGTATATCCTTGTGGCCAAGAATCTCCAAGCACACTAGGATCACCTCGGGGATCACAACCTCCAGAAACCTAAAAGTTGTAACCCGGCTCTGAGCGAGTGGGGAAGTAGGGCCAAGTGGGTTGACCATTTAGCCAACTCAAGATCGGTCCTTCCTGAGGTGGGCAGTATGGGTAGTTGGGATAGGGGTCAAAATGGCCTGAGGAAACGTGATAGTGATACATGACATTGGTTTGAATCGATGGCACTTCAAACTCCTGTTGTTGTTGTTGGGATTGGATGTAGCTAAACATCTCGGTTTGTTGGAGGGAGGGAGAGTGGAAAGCATTGAGAAGTTATGAATAAGGAGGGGTTTGAGAGGTAGAGGAGTCTTCACTACAAGAATTTATTTATCAGTCGACCGTCATTTACCGATCGCTTATGGTCGGTATAACAATTTACCGACCACTATTGGTCGGTAAAATTCAATGGGTCCAGTTCTAGTCGGTAAAATTTTTTCGTCAACCGTTAGTTGTTTACAAACCGCCTCCTGATTGTTTTATGGTGGGGCTTTCAACGACCAATAATCAGTCGGAAGTACTGACCGCTAAAAAAGTCGGTCGGCATTATTGACTAACAATCGATCGGTCGGCGCTTTTTTTTCTGCTTGGAGGGTGATGCTACCGACCGACAGACAATCGGTTTATTGTATTTCACGGTTTTTTTTTTATTTTAAACCGTAAAATAGCGGCCGTCTGTCGGTCGACATTCTTTTTTTGGCAGCTTTTTTTTTGTGGCAACTATTTACCGACCGTTTAACGGTCGGTAAATAGTTTGTAGGTTTTTTTTTTCCTTCTAATTTTTCCTTTTAATTTGCCTTTCACTTAATATCAAAAAACCTAAAATTAAATTATATATTAATGAAAAACAAATTAAAATTATGAAATAAAATTATATATTAAATATAAATAATTCGTATTACACAAGAATACACACATGTTATAGTTTCCAAATTCTAAGTAACACCTACGCTACGAAGGCTCCATTAGCGCCAGAACCCTCTGTCCGATCGTCCGGGGGGGGGGGGTCGAGGAATAAGAGACAGATCACCGAATCGCCTCTTGAAAGCCTGGATCGTCACCTGCATCTACTGGAGGTACTCCGCTTGCTTCTTTAGATCCTCCTCCAGACGGCGGTCTCTCTCCTCCCGTGCTTGGTCTCTCTACTCCCGATGGCGATATCTCTCCTCTAACTCCGCCCTTGCGCGCTCGGACACCTCCAAAAGCTCGGCCATATGTGCTAGTTGAGCGGAAACCGATGGAGAGTATGCAGATCCATAATGCCGCCGCAGGCTTCTCTCATAATAGAGAGTAGCTCCTTCTTTGCCGAACCCTAGAACCGCGCCCTTCCGAAAGCCACCAACCGTATCAAAGAAGACCTTGTTGGAATCCGTCTCCGAGCAACTAGCCTGAGATTCACAAAGGTTCCGGTTATATTTTTCCTGCAAATTATGGAGTTAGTTCAATAATACTACAATTACAAATAAAAGAAAAATATAGTGGTCATGCGTTTAGACACGACCTGTTATATATTTTTAAAGCTCCATCATGACATATATTATGCAATTAAGCTTTTTAAGTCTTGGTTGCTCACGTTTAGACACGATAAGGTCACTTTGGGATGTGAAATGGCCATTTCGAGGCGTTTTAGGGGGTTTTTGCGCCTAACTTCTACAAACTCGCACTAGTGGAAAAATCNTTTCGGCCACTAAACACTAGTGGAAAATTCGCTAAATACTACACCCTTTTCGCTGCAGTTTGTGTAAAAAAAAAAAAAACGCAGCGAATAACTTTGGAGGGAAAACCCAGAAGTGCATCATTTGCTGCGGTTAGTAAAAATCGCAGCAAAAAACTCAACTGATGCGGTTTTTGAAGTATTTGCTGCGGTTAGTTGTGACGCAGCAAAAGGTTTTTTAAAAACCCTAACAAACTACAAGCCTTTGCCATTCTTTGCACGCACACTCTCTCTCACCTCACAAAAAGCGCTTCTTCTCCCTCACCTCACTGCAGAAACTTCTTCTCCCTCACCTCACACAAACTTCTTCTTCTCCCTCACCTCACTAAAACTTCTTCTTCTCACCTCTTCAATTCGCTGTGCTGCATCTCAACTTCTTCCGGCGAACTTGGTCTGCTCCGGTCAGCAGTAGCACCCTACTTCACCACCCAAAACAGCAAAACAACTGCCTAGAGCAACCAAAACAACCTTCTATTACAATCACCACTCTACCAGTCCCCTCCCATCATCCAACCAACAAATGCTGCACCCAATCCCTTTCAGCCACAGGGACAGAGTCCTGCCTAACACTTTGTAGCTGTTGTGCTTGCTGTTGTGCTGTTATGTTGTGTTTGTGGTTTTAATTTTCTTTTCAATTCGTTCTATATTCGTAATTCAATACTAATACCTGTAAATTTTGAATTTACTTATTGAAGGTTGTCGGCTCATTAGCTCGGCGAGGCCCGTTCACTGTTGAAGAAATTGCACAAGTTCGAGAGAAGGTAGCTAGTTTCATTACATTATATTGTTTGTAAGCTAAGGATACGTTTGATACATTATATTGTAATTTTAAGTTGTAATTATATTATTAGTTTAATAATTGTTCTAGATCTTTTGACGAGATATTGTGTTACTAATATTGTCGATCGATATTATTATATATAATTTCAAAGTATATTTTAATTTATTGTTATTGTTATCATTAAGCTAGTAATTATTAAACAATATATGTGATAGGTTACATTAATTGATTATTAATAATTATGTTTAATTAATAATATCAAATAAAAAAAAAGCGGGAAAACCAACTATTTGCTGCGGTTATTAAAGAAGACAGAAGCAAAAAATAGCTATAATTTTGGTGGGAAACCAACTATTTGCTGCGGTCAAGCATAACAAACGCAGCCAATACTAGTTAAAATTTTGTAGGAAATTGAGGTATTTGCTGCGTTTTTTAAACTAACCGCAGCAAATACTGACCCTTTTGCTGCGCCCAAAACCGCAGCAAATAACTTCTAGGTATTTGCTGCTCCTACATTTGCTGCGCCCAAAAAGCGCAGCAAAAAGGAGGTATTTGACCGCAGCAAATAGGGTGTTTTCCACTAGTGTCGACCTGTTATATGTTTTTAAGCTCCATCATGTCATATATTATGCATTTAAGTCTTTTAAGTCGTTGTTCCATACGTTTAGACACGACAAGGTCACTTATGGCCATTTCGGGGCGTTTTAGGGGGTTTTCGCGCCTAACTTCTACAAACGCGACCTTCTATATTTTTTTAATGCTCTATCATGTCATATATTATGCATTTAAGCTCTTTAGGTCTTGGTTCCATACATTTAGACACGAGAAGGTCACTTTGGGACGTGAAATGGCCATTTCAGGGCGTTTTTGGGGGTTTTCGCGCCCAACTTCTACAAATGCGACCTGTTATATATTTTAAAAGCTCCATCATGTCATATATTATGCATTTAAACTTTTTAGGTCTTTGTTGCTCGTGTTCAGACACAATAAGGTCACTTTGGGACGTGATATGGCTATTTCGGGGCATTTTAGGGGGTTTTCGCTCGTAACTTCTACGAACGCGACCTGATATATATTTTTAAAGCTCCATGTAGACATCCAAGTTGTTCTTCGGATTTTTTGGCCCAAGGATAAGCAAGGAAAGGAAAATGAAAGGTTTTTGCATGCACATTGACGGTGACATGTTGTAAGGTGTAGTGAGAAGAGGCCAACAAGAGTATTGCTTTCCAAATTTCACAAAAACGGAAAAACCATCAGTGCACAACCCAAGGTGTAGTGAGCCATGTTTCGTTGCCCTCAACGATTCTCAGAATGCCATTTCATAGCCTCAGCAATGTTTCTAGTGGCAAACATCCTTTGCAATTGTGGTGTTATTGGGATGTACACCAAAAATTGGACAGGAACCAAAGTATCATTCGATGTCTTCTTGTACCGATTCGACCCGCAATGACGACAATTATCTACCTCAGCATCGTCCTTCCAAAACAGCATACATCCTTTCGGGCATGCATGTATCTACTCGTGAGGAAGCTCTAATCCCCTTAGTACCTTCTTTGTGTAGTAATAGGTGCTACAATGACCCAATACCATCTATGCACCTGTGTGGCAAGTTATACTCAGACTTTAAAATGATCATTCTAGAAGCCATCTCCAACACAGACATGTTGCTCCCATCATACAACGGCAGCTCGGCTGCCTTCATCAACTCGAAGAACATCTTAGCTTTAGCATATGGTTCTTCTTCAACCGGATTTGCCTCCGCAAAGAATGATGGTTCCATGTTGTTCAAAAAAGCATCGACAACCATTTCCCGATAAGGATTCAGCTGAGTAGGAGACGAGGTGGACCCTCTACTCGCGCTTTCACCGTGACATAACCATTCATAGTAGTGAGGAGTGAACCCCTACTTATACAAATGTACCTTTATGTTAGGCACATCCAAGTAATTCAAGTTAGCACACCGAACACACGGACATCTTATCTTGTCCCCGTCATTAAGTGCTGCTCAGAGAAGGTAACAAACTCATCCACCCCTTTGATGAACTCATCCTGAAGTTTGTTGTCCTTATCTCGTCTCTTGTACATCCACTCATGCTCCTTCCTTTTCATTTCGATTAAGCCTATTGTAAACGCAACTAACCCATATCAGTTGAAAGCATCTAAACATCCTTCACTGTCTTCACTCCTATCTTATTTCGATTAAGCATATTGTAAGCCGCTAGTTAATGAGTTTTACTTGCCTAATTGTAAACCAGCAATCATATTTGTAGATTTCAAACCACATTCAAGTTTATTTTAATATAACAAAGCTATGGGGAACGAGATTGTTGAGTTTTAGGTGTCCATGATTTCTCCTTTCTGTCTTGCGAGCCTCCGCGCGAATGGACATAGATTATGCATGCATTCAAATCAAATAATGCTTAGATACCTTTTCATAGCATTCTGGTAGTGAAGTCACAGTAATCCTCATCCACCTCTCCTAGATTTTCGCCCAATTCTTGGCAATACCTAGCAGCAAGGGCTTCTCTTCGGGCCTCACACTATAATGATCCGGAATTATTTGTTGCTTACCAAATTGCCTCATTACTCTAAAGGGGAGGCAGAAATTCAATGTAGTTAATCCAGCCACACGAATGTAGGGGGTTTCATCCGAATAGATCATTGTGTTGATCTTCCACCACGAAACTGTCCAACGAATATCAATTTCCCTATCAACAAGAGTCAGCAACCACTCGTGCATGGTACAATGAAGATACCGCCGGTGTCGTCCATATAAGTTCCTAAGAGTATCTGTGGGGATATTTGTAGGAGGCTCCATCAAATTCAAACGATCCATGAGCCACACCTGACGTTATTAGCACAAGAGAATGTTTTGAATATTTCAAATGTTATATGACCTATTCTATATTTGAAATAAGTTATTCAATGAAATAAAAATCATCACATTTTTCATAGTGTTTTGCATTAAATGACCTATTTATTGCTAACAATTTAACTGCAAATAATTTACAAACACTTACATCATAACATTTAATAGCTTGAGAATCCTTTTTCATGCGATCAAGCGTCAGAAATAGCTCACCGATGCATATAGGAATATGAGTTCTCCCTTCTTCAAATTGTTCAACAAAAATGATAAAAGCAGCGTAACCAACTGACGGTTCACCATTCACAAAGTGAAATATTGCAAATAAACAAATTAGCAAGGCTCGCTACCTATACCTCTATCTGGCTATTTCAGCAGTCCTGAAGTAATCAATCAATGCTACCAAGTCCACATTCCAACCATGAACTACTTTTTCCATGACATATGCATTAATATTCAAATAATGACCAAATATGGGACATAAGTAGTCTTTGGTATTAGGAAGGCATGGCAAACTGTCACAAGATAATTCTGTTATGCCACCTAATTCTTNTATGCCACCTAACTCTTCAGGCAATAGGGTAACCTCCCTTTCACGAGATATGAAGCTATGAGTAATTGTTTTCTAAAATCCAATTGGGGCATATATGAGATTATTAATGAGTTTAGCATACCTCAACGTGATTACTGAAGCAAGCTTGTAGTATTTCAGTAAGCCTTTCTCCTTCGGCTTGACCGCCGAAAGCCATTCGTCACAAGTAACTTCAAAACTCCAAGCTATGGTTGTAAGAACACACTAGATTATTGAATTCTTCGAAGGGAAACTCTCAAAGATCGTCACTTTGGTATGATTGAAGACGAACAAGGGCAAAGGGAAGGGGGTATATATAACTTCAAGGCTGCCTCCCCTTTATGTTTCCTTTTTGGACTTCCACCTTTTACCTCGATTTTTGTGAACGTCTTCCTTGATTTCTGTGCCTATTTTACCTGTCTCTAGTTCGAGTCTATTTCTTGTTATTTTCTTTTCTGCGGGGAAAGTCGGTGTCCTCCCTTTAGTCGAGTCAAGGTCAAAGTCAAAATCAATCGTAAAACGAGCTGAATAGCCAATAAAGAAACCAAGTAAAACATGTATAAGATCAAATTAAATATATACAAAGTCGTATGCAGTTTACATTAATAAAGTCAAATTTCTACATTTAGGCATGCATACACCAAACGAGAAGCTAGGTTCCTAAGTTACCTGGTCTTGGCTCGTCGACAAAATGTCTGTAGGAGTAAAACCGAGCAACAGGTATAAATCCGAAAGGCTCAGGGTATCACCGAATCCTCCCGCAAGTCACGATAAAGGTATTGACTCCTAAATCAACTACTGAAACAAAGGACAATCTTGTGCGGATCGAGAAGTGCCAGCGCCCTAATCAGAAACGGGAATGCCCTCGACACGAGGGCGGTAAACAGGCTCCCCTAAAAATCCCTAATGTGGTAGTAATAAAGGTCGAGGACCCTAATGAGAAGAAGCATCTTCCCATAGCCGGGAATGGCCCTATGACCAAAGGACAAAGGGTTCAGCTACTAATTTACCATTTCAAGGTCAACACTACTAATGTTAATGACCATTTCTTTCACTACAGTATGATGTTGATTGAAAAGAAACACTCAATTTGTTCTTTTGAGTATGGATTGATATGAAGGCGATGGATCCGCGGAAGCTTTGTGTCCCACAACAACTCCACGAGGTAAAGAACAAACACGCGAGAGCTTTTACGCTCTTCACATGAGGGCTTGAAGGCCCCAGATGAAGTCGTCAAACCCGCATCCCGAGAGCATTCGGAGAAGATCAGGATCACGTTGCCCACAGAATAAGGCAAACCCCTCCAAAATGGAGTACTCAAGCCAAATCCCCTCATACGGTGGTTTTCCTGGAGAAGAAAGAATGAAAAAGATGAAAAGAAATAAGAAAATGCAAAGAAAAGAAGTTAGCTACTCACATTACCTGAGAGAAAATAGTGAGAAATGTTCTGGGAACGGTCGAAAGCCTGTATGCTAGGTTGCCACTCCACAAGAGACTATGTATGCCTCTTGGAAGACACCTGTTGTACGCCCTCCACCTCCATGACACCATCTTCTGAACTAGACTTGTAAAGTGCAAGAATTTAGAGCGAAAATTTCAGCAGGATAACTGTTGTATATGGACATTTCCCATAAATAAACCATGAGTTTTATTAGGTTATCTATCCACCTGCAACAAACTTTGGAAGACTCAATGTCTTTGCAACATCATTGCAAACCAACATTTTCAATATTTTTATCCTCGCTTTCCAACAAGATCATCATTGCGAAAATTGGAAGAAAAGGTGGCTAATACAAATAAATACACATTTCTATATTTGTTTCAAACAACATATAAAACCATCGTTCAACTTATGAAGACCAAAATGAGTTGAGTTTTCCATGATTAAAATGAATTACCTAACTTATATGACCTATGTAAGTTAGTTGTCATTTGTGCGGAAATTAGCTTCAAAATCTACAATTTGTTGCTAATTAGAGATATTCATTTTTTTTATTCATCATCATCAACATATGAGAATCAAGTTCATTCCCTCACGAAAGACAAATTACACAAAAAGCACCACTTTAGGTCATTCTTAGTTCATAAGAAATATATGAGCTACATGAACTAAATTTTTTCAAGAATCACAAAAAAAAAAAAAACATCACAAGAGTTCAATTCATGCTATTTTGAAGTCAAATACAAGTTCTTATCAACCACTTAACAAGGTGAATCAAGTTTCACCTATTCATTCATTCAAAATCAAACTCTTCACTACACTACTTCATACCCTATACTAACAAGTTGATTTTTCAGTCAAATATCACTTTTTTTTGCTCAAACTACTTCCTATGTGTTCCATTAGCCTCATAGAAGCAAGAATATGCATCAATTTCGACATTCATACACAAGAGCAACAAAACCCAATTTTTGGGGTCACCACTTACTTCATGAATTTAGTGGAGTAAAATGCAAAATTTAGACAACTTACAATGTTGGTGAGCAAAACCGCGCGAAAATCCAAGCTCCGAGCTTCAAGAGCAACAATGGAGATATGTCGGATTTTGGGTTGGTTTGTTTGAAGAAGAAATAGAAGAAAGCAAGAGCAAGTTCTGTTTGTGTGAGTACATCAAACACGAACAAAACACAACAACAAAATGCAAATGTAGACGCCTATTTCTGGTTCCGCCTAACGACTGATGATTATCGTGTACCATGTCGTAAACAAGTTCGATTCTTAAAAGTCGAGTGCTTGAAAATAAATAAATAAAACTATTTTCGTAAGGGGTTAACTGATGATGAGTTATGACGGTTGAAATAATTTTATAATTTCCATTTTCATTTTATTTTATAATTTTATTTTTCACTTAAGTCATTTTAAATTCTTTTTGGAAAATAAAATAAATTAATTTAAGTGTATGAATGTGACCAGATTCGACGAACCTTTTAGAAAGGTTTATTCCGTTTATGGCAACTCTAGGTTATGGAAGTGTATAAATAGTTTTATGGAAGTGAGTTTCGTATGTTTTCAGAATATATCGAAATATTTTGGTTTATCGAAGTAAATATGCGATATAAGGAAGCATCGAATATCCTCCGCGTGAAAATTGGAAATTAGGGACTTGAGTGCCGCAACGCAGGGGAAGCGCCCCGATGCCCAGCCAGCGCCTAGACGCCTAAAGGCCCTTTGCCACAGCGCTTAGTGAGCGTCCTGACTCACTTCCAGCGTCCTGGCGCTCGATGCTGAGCTTTCTGACGCTCCTTCAGCGCTATGGGGCTCGTTTACATCACTTTAAACCCTATAAATACCCCCCTCCTCCGACCTTCATTCATCACTTCGACCTGAACATCTTCACAACTTCTCAAAACACACACACTCTCTCTCTCTCTCTCTCTCTCTCTACACGTCTCTTTCTCTCTCTAAAACTCTCTCGGTTTTCGTGCCTTACTTCAGAAACCATGCCAAACACTTCATTTTGGGAATGAAAATAGCTGAAAATAGATCATTATCGCCCATAATGAGTTTTACTTTCCCATTTTTCAACCAACAATCATATTTCTTGATTTAAAACCACATTAAAGTTTATTTCGATTATTAAAAGATATGGAGAACGGGTTTGGTGAGTTCTAGGTGTCCTAAGGTCGCTTTGGGAACGAAAATGACCGAATATAAGTCATTATCGCCCATAATGAGTTTTAATTGCCCAATTTTCAACCAAGAATCATGTTTCTTGATTTTAAACCACATTCAAACTTATTTTCATTATTCAAAGCTATGGGGAACGTGTTTGTTGAGTTTTAGGTTCCCTAAGGACGTTTTGGGAACGGAAAATGGCCGAATATTGGTCATTATCGCCGATAATGAGTTTTACTTTCCCAATTTTCAACCAACAGTCATATTTCTTGATTTCCGACCACATTCAAGTTCAATTCCTTTATTCAAAGCTATATTTACTTGTACTTTGATTATTCCTTACCAATTAAAAACATTCATATTAAACTAAATAGAGAGGCTCTTGTATATTTGAAAATAAATACAACTCAATAATAATTCAAATAAAAGTACCCTAAATATACACCAATCGCTATACACTAATCGCTATACACTTTAATATTTAAAGTACATACCAAGATAAGCTACGTGCCTTTAATTCTTTTCTCTTTGAAGGTGGTAGAATAATAGATCTTGAGTTCAATGTACAATAAAAACAAACAATCCGAATGAAATTCCGTAAATTAAACAAGTAAAAGGCCAAAAACATATCATTGATAAATGAAGATCGAATTCATCATTTCCAATAACTCAAAAGTCATTACACGATTTCAAAGTGAATTATGAATGCAATGATGGGACCTTATCACTCCAACCTAACCCATTCTTGAATGTCTCCCCTCAGTGGTAAATACATGCCATGTTTTCAACTCTAAGGAAATTTCGGCAGTCTCTCCCCATAGTTCTCTAAGTACACGATGTAAACAACACATATGTACCCATAGAACTTTAAGGGAAATGAGAAGCCGAAATCTTCCTTAGAATTGAAAACAAGCCACGCATTATATCCTAAGTAGTGAGTGAGAGACATTCAAGAACAGTCCCAAAACGGGTACTATTCAAGACGTACTCCTAATGAGTAAGCCTTGAACGGGTATCTAGGCCAATGATGCATATCCATTTCAATTGCACATTTATACACTTAAAAACAAACATTAAAATAGTTTTCTGTGTAAATTGGATGCGTCATTATTTTAAACATACATACATAAGTAAAATTTTCATCCAATATATCATAGAATTGAAACTCGTAATTTTATTAACTACCATATAATAGTTGATTAAAGCCTAAATTGAATAATCCCTTTCAAATATTTTAATTACTATACCATACACAATACATACATACATACATACATACATACATACATACATACATACATACATACATACATACATACATACATACATACATACATACATACATACATACATACATACATACATACATACATACATACATACATACATACATACATACATACATACATACATACATACATACACATAAAAACTACATACGTACTTACATACACAATACATACATACATACATGCATACATACATACATAATCATACATACGGTTGAAACATAATGAAAAAAAAAAACCATAAATTGAAAAATTATAAAGAAACCCTTACCCCTACATGTCACGACGGAAGAGGGGTGGCGCAGTGGAGACACAGTGGTGGTGAGGAGTGGCAGTGGTTTCCTATTTTTGCAACAAAACCCAAAAAAAAAAATAACCATATATTTTAAAAACAAAAAAAAAAAATTAAAACCCTTACTTGAGGAGTGGCAGTGGACGTGAGGAGTGGCGATGGACATGAGGAGTGGCGATGGTCGTGAGGAGTGAGGGGAAGAGAGAGAGAAAGAGAAAGAGAGAAAGAGAGTGAGGGCCGGCGCCGGTGCTGGTCTCCGATGGCAGTCGCCGGTGATGGTCGAGAGGAGGGAGAAAGAGAGTTTGAGTGTGAGAATGAGGGTTTGAGGGAGGAAGAAACGACAAAAAAAATTAGTCGGGTTTGAGGAAGAAAAGAAGGAAAAGGGACGATATACGGGCGAGTTGAGGCGCGAAAAATGAAATAAATACTGACCGCTTAAACGGTCGGTATTAGTCGGCAAATACCGACTGGTATCCAATCGGTCGGTATTTTTTACCGTTACCGATTGTTTAGGCGGTCGGCCTTTTTTCCCGACTAAAATCGACTGTGTTTGGGGTCGGTAATATTTTCAACGACTGCTATCAGTCGGTAGCGGTCGGTAATTTCTGACTTCACTTATAACGGCCAGTAAAATCGGTCGGCCGATGTCGAATTTCTTGTTGTACTTGTTGGCGCGTCTCCAGTGGTACCTGCGAGGGGGGGTGCCTCCCTCCATAACCATGGAGAGGGAATCAAGGACGCTGAGGAGTAGCTAAGGGGAGAAGGTGAGGGTAGCACCTAGAAAATATGGAGTAGTCTTCCGGACTCAGAGGTTCGAAAGGAATAAAGAAAGGGGATTCCTTTTTAAACGTGGTGAGTGAAGGGTTAGGCAAATAGCAGTGGTGTTGCCAATTTACTAACCAGCTCACTCGATCCAGCCTAGAAGTCTCATGCACAAACCAAGCAGAAGTTAACGAGTCTAAGTCAAACAATAGATCATCATTCACCGTTTGTAGTGCATGGAAGTAGTGGGAGTATCAAAATTTTCTAGCTATAAGGGTAATATAGCCACCCAAACCGATTTATCCTTTCATGTGGGGTTTGGAGACAATTCCTCTACAGCGCTTAACAAACATGTGTTAAGCTGTGATAGGATAATGGTATGATTGTTATTAAACATTTGGAAACTAAGTTCATATTCAGGAAATTCATCAGAATCAAATGTCTGTCTATGCTTAAAAGTACTTACGAATTCGTATGTTAAATAGAGGTAGGTTGGGTTGACGTTGTCTGAATGAACAAAGTTTGTCCAACCTAAGTTCTCAAACAAAACGTACATTTCGGCCTCAAAGTTTAAGGCTTGTACAGGTTTTGGATCATAGAACTGCGTACCTCTTACGCTCGTTTAAATTTGCCCATTTTTTTCGGTCCTGGTTAGGGACTCTAGTTGGAGGTGGGTCAACCGCCTCAGGAGGGGTATTTGGTTCGGGATCTAAGTCAACCAAAACTTAGTAAAATCAAGTCTTGATTTTTCTTTGAGGTAGTCAACCAAGACTTAGTAAAATCAAGCACAAACAAAATAAACTCACAAATTAGCAATAAGAACTCAAAAACAAAGATTTTTAAGAAATTAATTAACTAAAAACTAAACGTTATGCATACATTCAAAAGGAGAACAATATTATTTTAGTGAAAATAACCAAAAATCGAGTTGGAAGAAGAAAGAAATGATACCAAATAGAGTGTGAAAACACTCTATAAACACCAATTCTGAACTAGCAAAGTCAAAAATCGAATGTTTCTATGAAACCCTAAGTTTTCTCCAAATTGATTTTTACGAAATTCATGAAAAAGGGCAGATTTTTGTGAGATTTATGATGAGATATTGAAAAAAGGTAAGGAAATGGAAGATTTGAGTGTATTTTTTATGAGGATTTGAGAGAAGTTGATGTAGTTTTTATGAGGGAAGGACGAATGAGAGTGTGTTTTGGTGAGATAAAGTAGAACGTGAGATGTAAAAATAGGATTATGAGATAAGAAATGCCAATTCTCTGATGTATTCTGGATAAAACGACAGCATAGTGGGCGCTTCATAGGGCTAGCGGCCGGTAATTTTACTTATCACTTATTCCAAATGAAGTCAGTGGCTTCTGGATATTTTAACCCAAAAAGATAGCGGGCGCTAGGCTATAGGAGAGGCCGCTACCCCTCTTTTTTTTCATTTTCCTCAAAATGAGGCAGTAGCCTCTAAAAAATATTTTTTATTAGGCCTACCGAGCGCTACATTAGTGTAGCGGGTGCTAGGTCTGTGTATGGTGAAAGGGAGGATGCTAAGCAGCAAAATTTCAAAAAAAAAAAATCATTCATCATACCTAAAACGAACCATAGGACAAAAATAAGTCAAGTGAGTTTTAAGAGCCTTCCATATGGACAAGTAAGAAATGTTAGCACGACTTACGAGGTCCGGGGGTGCCGCATATGCCTCTCGGGATGATGTTTCCCAAGAATAGAAAATAAGGTTCAAAAATGAACCCCAATGGACTTATGAGCCAAAATAAGACCTATGGTAGGCCACATAAGTTCAAGTCAATGCCCAGCGAAATAATGGAGGAGTCGGTTATTGATAATATCACATAAGGGGTGACTCAGGGTGATAAAATCACCAAAAAAGGCCAAAAAGTCACCAACTCTTGCCTCATATTAAGCATGACACTTATTTGGCCTCAATTTCTCAAACAAAACTTCAATAAAACCTCAAAGAATATGCTCAGGGGGTTTCCTTGGCTGAATAAGCACATCAAGGGTAATGGGATGATAAAATCCCCAAAACTCACAAAAAATGCTCACGAGGAGCCTAAAAAGCTCAGAATGAGCTCAAAATTTATGAAATTATGTACAAGTGACACGGGGTGCCTCATGTGAGCGCTTGTTTAACGTCTCACGCCTAAACCAAGTTCTGGAAACAAGAACTAAGATGCGATTGATGTCACATCAAAGTCATCTAGGTTCACAACTAGGCAAACATTTATAGGATTTCCATCAAGGTAAATTTTCAATCGTTGACCATTAACCTGAAAAGATTCCTTCCCTTCATTGCCTATTTCAACTTGACCGAAAGGGAAAACTTGGTGGACAATAAATGGCCCACTCCAACGCGATTTTAGCTTTCCTGTGAATAACCTCAATCGTGAATTAAAGAGGAGGACCTTATCTTCCACCTTAAAATCCCTTCTCATGATATGTTCATCATGATAAGCCTTGGTTCGATTCTTATAGATACGAGCATTCTTGTAAGCATCGAGACAAATTTCATGCGGTTCATGGGAGACAGCAGCATATAATATATATAGTGCGGTCCATAAGACTAAATAATGCGGTCTAGACCGCATCATATAACAATACTATTTTTTTTAAAACCAAACTCTGAAGCCCATCCCAAAAAGGAAGTATGAAAAAATAAAAGGCCAAAATCAAAACACGGACTAATTAAACCCCCCCCCCATTTCATTTCCCTCCTTCCTCCTAACCCTAACCCTAAATCCTCTCTCTCACCTCTTTCACTTCTCTCGTTTTTCTTCTCTTTCTCTCACTCTAAATCTGATCTCTCACCTCTTTCACTTCTCTCTAAATCTGGTCTCATTCATCTCATCACTAAATGTGGTCTCATTCATCTCATCTCATCTCTCCCTACATTTACGCCTCACCTTAACCCTAAGGTTAATTCCCTCTCTTTTTCTCTATTTTTTTCTGTTTTATTTTCCTTTTCAACCTCGATTTTTATTTTTTTTTTTAATTTTTTATGTTTTGTTTTATTTTTTTTTCATTTGATTTTGCGAGTTTTGGGGTGATTATGAAAGATCGATTACTGGGGGCGAATTTTGGTGGCTTTGGTGTTGAGGTTAGTTTTGTGCTTCGATTTTTTGAATTAATTATGAGGTTTTTGGTTTCGGCTTCGAATTTATTGTTGGTTTTGGTGAGTTGCTTTTTATTGTCGATTTAAATTCGATTTTGCTAGTTAATTTTGTTGTTGTTGTGGTTTCGATTATTGTGAGTTATTTGTTAGTTAATTTATTTTAATTTTTGTTGTTGTTTTGGTTTCGGGTTCGATTTTGCTAGTTAATTTATTTTAATTTTTCGTTTTCGAATTTTCTTTTATTTGTTTTTTTTTATTAATTTTTTTGATTTTATATAATATTTTGAATTTATTTGGTTGTTTATGGATTTGGTTTTTTGTAGTTGTGTTTGTGTGGGTGAATGTGAATGAGAGTTTGTGACTGATTAATGGTGAGACTGAGTGGCTGTGAGTGTTTGAGTGAGTGGTTTTGAGTGATGACTGAGTGTGTGAGTGGCTGAATGTGAGTGAGTAAGTGTGTAACTCTGAGTGTGAGTGACTGAGTGTGTGAGTGACTGTGAATGTGAGTGACTGTAAGTGAATGGTGAGTGATGAGTGAGTGTTTGATTGACTGAATGTGAGTGAGTGAGTGTGTGTGTGTTACTGACTCTGAATGTGAGTGACTGTGAGTGTGTAAGTGAGTGTTGTTGTTGTGTTGTTATTGAATTGTTGTTATACTATGTGTTATTGTTATTGTTGTACAGTCCTTGCTATCTGTTTATTGTTGTTGTTATTGCAGTGTTGTTATTGCTATGTTGTTGTGTTATTGTTGTTGTTATTATTTCATTCTTTGTTTCAAAATTTTAGATCAAAAACACTACTGTAACTTTCATTCTTTGTGGCTTAGCAATGAAACGAGTTGTTGTTGTTTAGTTGTTGTTCTTTTTATCAATATGGCTAGCCAAGCTTTCATTTATGTTGACAATCATCCACTGCTCTACCTAATATGCTTCATTGTTTAATGAGTATGTTAATGGATGCTTGAATGAAATATTTCGATGACATTGAGCTTATGATTGATGTTTACTGATTTAGATGAGATTGAGCTTATGGTGAGACAATTGAGTCTCTTATGGTGATGTAATTGTTGAATGATGATCGAGTCCCTTATAGTCCGATAATTGTTTGATAGAAAAAAGGAGTCCTTTTTCATACGGCACTAATTATCTCCAAATGATGAAGGGACTCAAGTGATGACCATGGTTGTTTGAGTTGCTCCAAGTTCTTGATTGTCAACTACTTGTTGTAGTAGCCAAAAAACTATGGTCAACATCATTGACTTTTGAGTTGCTCCAGGCTTAAAAACCTAATGAAGTAACCTAACTCGAATGGTGGGTGATCGTAACCACTTCCATGATGGTGATTGTCTTGTTATTGTTGTTATTGTTGCTGTCTGGTTGTTTGTGAGTCACTGAGTTGAGTTGCTGCCGTTGCTGCCACTGTTGAGTTGCGACCCTTGCTGCCATAGTTGCTGCAATTGCTACCACTGTTGCTGTTGCAATTTTAAGAGTTTGCCCTGCCACAAACTGCTGCATATCTCACGTTCACCTGTGGCTGCTTGTTGCTTCTCCAACTGTTGCTGCTTTTCTGATTTTGTTATTACTATTGTTGTCATTTCTTGTTATGGTTGCTGTTATATTTACTCATTTTCACTCTTTGTATCTTTGAGATTTAACAGGAGAGAAAAGAACATAATTTAGAGCTTTTATGTAAATAAACATTTAAGTTGTTGTTAAAGTACAAAATGCAAAAAAAAAAATAATAATAATAAATAAAATTTTTATTTTTTCGGCCCCTTATATGCTACGGTTCTTTATAAGAACCGCAAGATATAATCTTCTTTTGGTGCGAAAATGGATTATATGTTGCGGTTTTCTTGGAACCGCAGCATATAAGATTGCTCTTAAATGCTGCCACTGGGTATGCTGCGGCCCAAAACCGCAGCATATACACCCCAAATAACCGCAGCAGATGAGGTTTTTTTCCACTAGTGTTCAGCTCTAAATATTCACCACTAGGTTGAACTGGCAATGGTGGTCTGCTAAAACCTGGTGGGTGTGGTGGTACATATCTCTGTAACTGCTTGTGAACCTGCTGAGGTGGTATAGTTTGTTGAGGATTCTGCACATTGTTGCTGTTCTTGTAGGAGAAGTATGGATGATCCTTCCACCCTGGATTGTATGTATTGGAGAAAGGTTTTTCTTGTAGGCTTAGAAGGCACACACTTGCTCTACCGAGCTGGTACATGACTTGGAACTATGACCTAATGAACCACATAAATCACAGAAAGGCTCAGTGCATCCCGAAAGTGCAACCATTGCAGCTACAGGTGATGGTGGAGGAGCTGTAGTACCAATCTTACCGAGCTTCTGGCTTATGGCATTGATCTGTGAAGCTAAACTCTCATATTTATCATCAACCACATGCTTTCCACCTTTCTTTGAATGTCCCCTGGGATTGCCAAACTGTGAGTTATGAATAGAAATTTTTCGATCAAATCATATGCAGCATAAACCTCTTGGTTCATGAATCGACCACTAGCAGCTGAATCTAATAATGTTCGACTCTCATTCCCTAAACCATTATAAAATGACTGGACCAGGAACCACTTCTCAAGACCATGATGTGGGCACAATCTCAATAAATCCTTGAATATCTCCCATGCTTCATACAATGTTTCATCTAACTCCTGGTTGAAATTCGTTATCTTACTCCGAAGGGTTATAGTTCGTTCTGGAGGGTAATACTTCCTTTGAAATGCTAGAGCTAACTCTTCCCAATTGTTAATATTATCCATATTAAGGCTGTTCAACCATGTACGGGCCTTGTCTTTTAGTGAGAACGGGGACATCATTCTTCTAATGTAATCATGAGAGACACCAAATTTCTCAAAATACTTGACCTTTGGTAATTTTACAAAAATGGCAGCTTTGTAAAATTTCTCAAAAACACTTATAGATATCATATTTTTATCATAAAACACTTTAGTCATATTCTAAGATCATCATACAATACTTTGATGCATTAAAAATAATTATAACTAACTATGTCACATGCTACTATTTTTATTAGGCATTTACATGTGTTAATAAAAATTTACAGCTTTATTTATTCATTTAAAACTCCTTAAAAACACATCAAAACATCATAAATCCTCATAAAGTTCTTTTACAATCTCCTATCATCATCCCGAATCAAATAACGTTCAGAATATTTTTACTATAAGTTTTCAAGATTATAAAATTTTTACAGCATTATAAACAACTTTAAAGCTCTTCAAAATCAATCTAAGCTTCATAAAATCATACAACAACAATTCATGATCATAATATTGAAGTTTAAATCATCAAAAACATAAAATCATGAATTTCATAATTTCATAAACCCTAATTTAAAAACTTCATGATCAACTAAATAAATTCGTACTTTAAACTTAATCATAAGTTTATAAAAACATGATTAAACCTATTAAAACATGATCAATCATAATAATAAACATGTATGTTGCAAGATTGAACAAAAAAAAGAAGAAGAATTTTTTTTTTGTATATTTTTCGAAAATTACCAAAGAAGGGGAGGAAAGAAGGTTGTTGCTGACAAGGAGGGCCGGCGGTGGCAGGCTACAGCAACGGCGGCGTGCCGGCAAGGAGGGGTGGCGAAGAGGAGGTCACCGGCGAGGAAGAGGGAGACAAAGGGTGTATTTTTTCCCGAAATTTTCTGATTGTCCTTTTTTTTTCGGAACTTTTTTTTCCTCTCAAAATTTTTGAAATCCTAAAACTCTAAGATTGCAAATTAAATCTCAAAATTTGGGTTTTAAGAGGCATTTATAGGCCCCCAAGTTGGATTTGGTGTAATTACATAAATGCCCTTAATGTTAGATTTACTTTATGCCCTTGTTTTAAAACAATCTAGGAAACTCTAAAAATTCTATTTTTTAGAAACTTTTCAAAACATATAATAAAAATTAAAATAACATAAAATATTGTTTATAAACATAAAATAGTTACTTTGATTTAAAATTAATTTAAATTTTTGTCTTTATTAAGCTTAAATTCTTTTTAAAAATATTAAAAAACGTACATAAAATGTAAAAAGAATTCATTTAAAATACGTGAAAATATGTGGTTTTACAGCACAGTCTCAATTTGGTAATTTGTAGACACCAAAAATTTATCAACGTATCAAAATTAAAATATGTTAATTATTTGAAGTAAATAAGAATAATATTTACTCAGTTTTATTTATTAGCCTTTACATTAAATATCCAAATTAGTTAAATTGTTTTGGCCAATTTTGTTATAAGTCCAAATAAAATTGATATTGGGTTAAAAGGCTAAAAGACTTGCAAGTCATCAAAAGGCTCAAAGTGTAATACCGTGCAATTTTCTAATTTTCTTCTTGCTATTTCCGGAAATATAATAAAATATGATAGAAAAAATAATAAAAAAATATACTTCCTACTTAACCAGGAAAACAACAAACTATTACCCCCACCGTCGTAACAACTACAACTTTTAACAAAGACTACAGCGGAAGTCTTTTCTTTCAAAACCAAAATAAAACTCAAAAGAACTTTCAAACCAAACTCAAATAAAACTTTATTACAACTCGAAACCGCATTAACGACCCTTCAAAACCAAATAATCTTTTAAAATTTGAAAAATATAAAAGTCAACAATAAATGTAAATAGCATGTCCACACAAGCAACGAAAACAACAATGCAAGTGCTCATCACTCAATCCCAGCATGATTGACTATGCCCAACTATAGCTGTAGCTTTCTCTTTACTCTTGACAACTACTCGGCATCGAAATGGGTCGTCGTGGGGCCAAGTCAAACACAAAGCCATGCACACAAAACATACGCAATCAGCAAAGATGAGTACATAAATACTAGAGACTATGCAAAACATGATGAACAACAAAATGAGAGAATAAACAACACATACTTCTTACCATTGTCACCACTACATACCTATACATAAACTCATCACCTTCAAAAATTATTTATTATTATTTATGTTTTTGGATTTCGCATCGAACAGGTTTCCTTTCCTCAACAATCAACCTAATGGAAACCATCTTCGGAGCAACTCCAAGAAAATATTAACTCTGTCACATAAAGTGACGGAATTCCAACGCATTTAAAATACAGAAGAGTACAACGTCTTGTACCGCAATTAGAAGTTACGCTAACTATACCCATAACTTCCCCCATTGTTCATACTCAAGGTATATACTTTCTAAGATTTTTGGTTCGAATTTTCTTTCACTTTAGTTGATTAACAGGTTTAAAAATGGTTATGACTCGCACAAAATCACATAAGAACATACATAACATCCAGCAATACACCATATTAATTATATTTTTGATAATGTGATTCTAAAATCAACATTCTGTGTCCTTTATTTATTAAACTTTAATTTACGACACATTAACTGTGAGTGGATGACTATTTGCTCATTTTCTTCTATAAAACGTGTTGATAGATATGCAATAACTACCTTTCTTGTTGATCCAATAAGTAATCAACTACACAGCTTTTCCTTTCTTTATTGACTACTACTCAAAATTTTCGAAATAGGTAACATTCCAACTTCAATGATGTAATATATAATAATACTATATAAAGGGAATGTCAAACTTAATAAACAAAGCATACTTTTCATACAATCATGTACACATACTCCCCATGCAAGTCAACAAAGCATTTACTTTTACTTCTATAGAATCTAGCATGAAATCAAAATTATTCTTGCATTAGGTCTAATGCAACATCCTTTATAATATACCCTTGCATTACCTTGTGATATAACGGTGATCCGCCACTACTTCTAGAAATCGCTTAACTCGAATTACCCTACATAGGAAATATTGAAACTAATTAAAAACCATGTTGACTAATTTCTACAACAACTCTAAAACAATTATTTGCATTAGAAACTTATCCGAAACCTTCCCTATATGGTCTCTATTCAATTCCATACTTTATTTTAATATTTCCTTTGTAAAACACTTGATTTTCAATAATTTTCTAAAAATGGCAGCTTTGAGAAGTTGCTTATTAACTCCTTAAAACCTTTCTAAATATTATAATTTGACCTTAAAACAATAGATTAATGTCCGAAGATCATTATATGATGTTTTGGTGGGTTAAAAACAATTATAACTTATTATTTCATGTGTTACAATTTTTATTATATATGAACACATGCTAACAAAAATTTGCAGCTTTATATTTTTATTTCATGCATTAAATACTTTTAGAACCTTAAGCTATCATCACACTAATAGTTTATGCATTAAAATTATTTTTTATTCTTAAAAACATGTTCATAGTATTCTTTTACTCCTAATATTCATACTTTTAAAAACTTGACAGCAATAATAAATTATTATAAAACCTTAAGAAAATCATTCTAAACTTCATAAAATCATCATAAACTAATACTAGGACACTTTATGTCATAATATAAATGTTTAGAGTATTAAAATTCGTAAAAACTAGTAATTACATGTATTTTTCATAAACTTTAATTCATAATTTTCATGAACAACTTATGAATATATATTTCAAAACTTAAATGCATAATCATAACTTTAAAACATCATTAGAACTACAAATGATGAATAATTATAATTTTAAACATGATTTACACAAGATTAACAAGAATTAAAGAAGAGATTTTTTTTATATTTACTTCAAAAATTCACCAAAGGAAGGGGCGGAAGAAGGTGGCCGGCGAGGAAGTGGCTGGCTGGCGAGTGGTGGTTGGCGAGCAGGGGTGCCGGCAGGTGGTGGCTCCGGCAGATGGTAGCTTCGACACGTGGTGGTTTGGCCTTGGGGAGTCTTCGGACTCCAAGGGTTTCGAACCTCTTTTATTAAAAAATTCCTAATGCACAAATCCTAAAATTAATTCTGAAAATTCTGTTTAATGGGACATTTGTAGGCCCAAATTAGGTTTAGGTGAAATCATAAAAATACCCTTAATGTTTGAAATTACTTTTGTGCTCTCTTTTAAAGACAATTAAGAAAAATTTGAAAATTCTAAATTTAGAAACTTCTTAAAATATTTTATAAAATTTAAAGTGACATAAAAAATAACTTATAAACTTTATGAAACATAAGTAACAATTTATTTAAGTCACAATAAAATAAAATTTCTTTCTTTATTTTACTTATTCCAAGTAATTTTTTAATAAAAATACTCAAATAAATTATGAAATTAAATTCATAAAATACGGGACAGTATGACGTATTACACAAAGCCGACATCTTTTGGGTCCATGATGAAGGTGAAATTCTCCTATTAACACCCATGTTTTCCTTGATAAGTATATTTTATATTCATTTTTTGCCCCCATTTCATATTGATTTGTGGCTCTAGCAAGGCTCTTTTGAGCCTATTCTACTAATTTTAGTTGCTTTTGGTACTTGTTGTTTCGGTTTGTCATTTGTTGCGGGAATTGAAATTCTTGTGTCAATTTTCGCTTTATCTTGAGCACTTGGCAAGTTACTAAGAGTCTTTACCATTTTGAGAATCTTTGAGAAGGCTAGGACGTGATTTAGAAGCTTTTGAGAAGCATAGAAGTCGAGTTTTAGAGGTCACGAGCGAAGCCGGGAGCCTGAAGACCCCCTGATCATTGTGCCCGGTCCAGGTGCATTGCGACCAGTTCAAGTGCAGCACGCCCGGCCGACCGGGCACAGTGCTTTTTACGAGGATTTTGCTTCATTTTCACCTATTTTCGACTTTGTACTTAATGTAATTCTTTCCTAGGTTTTCATACACATTATTATTATTCTAAAACCCTAGTCTATTTTTCTAGAATTCTTTCAATCATTCAATTCAATAAATGTTCAGGTTTCTATTCAACTTTCTTTTCTTATTCTTTTAATTCATGTTTAGTTTTTGTTTATGTTTTTAGTTTTAGTTTTATTTTTTTATCTTCATTATTCTTTATGCCCTAGTTTCTTGTTTTTGATGTAGTTTTGATAATCTTCGTTAATATATTAGTTTAAATTATGTTTTTAGTTTTGTTTTCTTTTATTGATTTAGTATTTGTGTTTTTGATCATGTGTGAGTAGTTTCTTTTCTAGGGCTAGGGGATCTATTGATCGTTTCTAATGTTTTATTTCATGACTAATTAACTTGATTGTTGATGCTCTTGAATTGCTATTATCAAGTTATATTGCTTTCAATTAAATTATGGCCAGGTTTAATTGTTAGTTTGATATTGTCGAAATTAATGTCGGGAGGCAAGATTACCACAATTAGATCACAGGGATAATAGGCAAAACGAGTCTAAGTGAGCGACCATTAGAGGAGTTTTGAAGGAGAATAGCTAGATTCGAGAGAATTAGTGAGCCTTAGTTCAGGAAGTCAACAATTCGTTAATTATTCAGTATTCAATTCATTGGTTGATCTGTGGTGAACCGACAACCTAGGTTTGTTATTAATATATTTTCTTGTTTAATTCTTTCTCTAATAACCATTAGCTTATTAATTAAAACTCAATTCGAAGGCCCGTTCCAGAAATATAGCTTTTTAGAGTTAGTAGAATTTCTTTGCTTCCCTGTGGTTTCTGATGTGGCATGACAAGTCAGCTGCCACGTGTCAGCCTCTAAGTGGACCACGTGTCCCTATTTTTGTTACAAAATGATGACATGGGATTTCCACGTGGCGGTGATGAGTCTGCCATGAGTGGACCCTACACGGCTACGTGTCATCTCACAATTGGACCACGAGTCCTTAAAATGCCAGCACGGGATTGCCACGTGGCAGTGATGAGTTTGCCTTGAGTGGGCCCTACACTGCCACGTGTCATCTTCTGACTGGTCCATATGTAATCCTACATTTGCCACATCTGAAGCCCTTATTCGCCAATGAAAAAGAGCTAAAACAAATCATGGGGCCTTAAAAGTTCTCTGCAAAAAGCCCATTAGGCAAATGAAGGAAGGTAATCAAAGAGATGATGACAAGTGTCGCAATCTTAGTGGGTAAGAAATTGTACTTGAGGCTATAAATAGTCAACAAAATTCTGATAAAAAGTACACTCAAGATTAAGACAAAAACACTTACTAAAAAGGGAAAACTTCTCTCTAAAACTTCTCTCTATAATTGTTTACTTGTTGATTATTGTTCACTTACTCTCCTTCAAATACTTACTTAAGCATCGGAGTGGGAAATAATCCTACGAGGATTATTGTCCCTTTTTTGCAGGTACTTGGAGGGTACGTCAACAGGAAACCAGTCCATACTCGCATCCAGTCTACGTCAGCGAAATCCTCACAGTCCCTACCCCACCTCATTGCTTTAGCAACAACATTTGGCGCCGTCTGAGGGGAGGATTCCTAACAATGGCTGGAAGAAGAATAACTACTGAGGATGAGACCAGATACCTAGACTAGACTGGAAATTACCAAACTGGGTAAGGTACTGGCTCACCAAGAAGAACACAAGAACAAGCTGATTTAGGAAACCAACCTATGACCATGAGTCAGCTGAAGAGTATCTTGGCTGGGTTCCAAGAGAACCTGGCGGAAACTCTACGGGAGTATTCCACCAAGAAAACTCAAGAGAAGGTTGAGACACAACGCCCCCCATCTTCAAAGATGAAAGGTGTGATGATTGAGGAAGGCCAAGGCCAGGAGAGATTGACTTTCCATGAGAAAGTTGAGAAATTGAGAAAGGACCGAACTCCACTGAAAACTCAATGGGGTGCAGTGAAGAGGTACCCTGTCACTCCCAGATTTAAGCCTAAACGGGAGTTGGCAGGTAAGGAAGCTGGATCTAGCAAGACTCAAACTGATGCTAGAGAACTCATTGAGTTCAAGAAGGCCATTGCAAGTGATGCTCGGGAGTATTTGGAGCAAAAGAAATCATCTAGCCGAGATGCAAGAGAATACCTTGATGCCATGAAAGTCTCTAGTATGGATACAAGAGAGTATCTGAAGGCTAAGAGGGCCTAGAAGGAAGGAGGCCGACCTGGTTCATTTGAAGAATCATCAACTAGGGAGATGACTGACTCCCATCATGTCTCCTTGGAATCAGGAGAACATGCAAGTCTACGAGACTTAATTGAAAAGAAGAAAGCTGATAATAAAGCCAATCAGTGCAGAAAAGAACAGATGATCAAGTACTGGGAGGATGTAGGCAAATCAAATAATCCTTGCCGAGAGTCAACAAAGGCTGTCCATAACCCTACGAGGGCTATTGGAAAAATGCCTAATAACACAATGATGGAATGGAAGACACCGTTCTCCATGTCCATCATGATGGCTCCGCGTCCCAATAAGTTCAAAGTGCCCCAAATTGAGCCATTTGACGGGACCACTGATCTGGCGGAGCATCTAGCTACCTATAAACATTTGATGTACTTCCAGGGTCCAGATGATGTGACCTGGTGCCAATACATTCCGACAACCCTGAAAGGAATTGCCCAGAAATGGTTCAATAGCCTCCCTGATCAGTCAATTAACAATTTTCATGAATTGAGTACGATCTTTGTACATCATTTCATGGTAAACAAGAGGGAGAGAAAGACCAGCATGCATCTAGCCGAAATAGTGCAAGGAGAAAAGGAGTCTCTAAGAAGTTATGCGCAAAGATTCAATCTGGAATCTTTGCAAATCCCCAATTTATCTGAAGGTGTGGCCTTCGATAACTTCTTTAGAGGTCTCCGAGACGGAACTTTTAAATTTGATATTGTAAGAAGAAATTGCAAAACGCTGAAAGGAATTCTGGAAGAAGCTGAATGTTTCATTCATGCATAAGAGCTCTGTGCTTCCACCAGGAAGGACAGAAGAGATGATAGAAAGAGTGAACCACACTCTAAAAACAAGGATCAAAAGAAACATGCCACCTGGGCAACTAGGACATCAGGCAAGGGAGGAAACTTCCAAAATAAGAAAAGAAAGTCTAATGATGGTCCTAAGATAGAGTTCACCAAAGATCTCTATTCATTTTTCAGAGAAATTCGTAATAAAGTTGAGATTGATGATCCACCGCCTCTAAGAACTGCCAAAGAAGATAGGGACTCAAGTAAATATTGTCACTTTCACAAAGATACGGGGCATCATACTAATGATTGCTTCAATTTTAAGAGGACCCTTGAATCTCTTGCCATCAAGGGAAAAAATTTCACAACACTTGATCAAATCTCATGACAAGAACACCAAACAAAAGATGGATTTCAAGGCTAGTGAGGGAATAAAGAGTACTTACGGAGTCTCTCCCGAGGAGGATCACCGGGGATGGGGCATGATGCCAAGGTCAAATTTCCAGAAGTTATGATCAGTGATAAAGACCGAGGCAATGTTCGTACACCACATGATGATCCCTTGGTGGTGGAACTGAAAGTGGCCAACATGAGGGTCAAACGAATATTGATAGATACTGGCAGCTCATCTGACAACATTAGTTATGCTTGCCTCAAGAAGTTGAAGTATGATGTGTCTACCTTGGAACCTATCCATCAACCTATTATTGGTTTCGGGGGAGGAGTAATCAACCCTCTGGGTACTGTCTCCCTACCAGTAAGGATAGGGGAAAAGGAATGTGCAAGAAACATGGTCGTCAATTTCCTGGTGGTCAAAGAACTATAAGCATACAATATTATTTTGGGACGACCAAACTTGAACGCATCCAGAGCAATAATTGTTACACATCTCATGCTCATGAAGTATGAGTGTAACAATGAAACTGTAGGAACTCTTCGTGGGGATCAACAAATGGCCCGAGAATGTTATATCACCACTCTTAAACCTACTGCTTGGGTTGAAGAGGTGGAAGAGCCAACAAAGAAGAGGAAGACCGAGAGTATGGCTAAAAATGAACTAATGGCCATTCATAATTTGAGCCAAGTAACTCAGCCTCAGGCAGTTGGTGAACACGAAGATTTCGTTCTTGACGAAGTCAAGCCTGACCGAACAGTCAAGGTTGGCCAGACCCCAAACGACCATGTTGGGGCAGAAATGAGGAAGCTACTCAGAGAGTTCAGGGATGTCTTTGCATATGAGGTGGAGGAGATGCCAGGCATTGACCCAAGTATAGCTGTACATAAGCTAAATGTGAAACCCGATGCTAAGCCAATTCGCCAAAAGAAGAGAAATTTGGGCGAACTTCGCAATAAGGCAGCAGAGGAAGAAGTGAATAAGCTTTTGGAAGTAGGATTCATCAGACCATGCCAGTATCCTGACTGGGTGGCTAACGTGGTCTTGGTTCCAAAGCCAAACGGCACAATGAGAATGTGTGTTGACTATACTAATCTTAACAAAGCTTGTCCAAAGGATAGTTTTCCTTTGCCAAAGATTGACCGATTGGTTGATTCAACGGCAGGACATGCATTGTTGAGTTTTATGGACGCCTACGCAGGATTTCATCAAATTCCTCTATGGGAGGAAGATGAAGAAAAAACAGCTTTTGTAACTGAGAAGGGTCTATATTGCTATACAAGGATGCCATTCGGTCTTAAAAATGCTCCAGTAACCTTCCAACGTCTAGTAAATAATGTTTTCAAACATCAGTTGGGAAGGAACATGGAAGCATACATTGATGACATGATTGTCAAGAGTAAAGAAATGAAAGATCATGTGGCAGACTTAAGAGAGACCTTCGAAACATTAAGGAGGTATAAGATGAAGTTAAACCCCAAGAAGTGTGTTTTTGGGGTAACTTCTAGAAAATTTTTAGGCTTTCTTGTGGATGAACGAGGGATTGAGGTTAATCCAGACAAAGTCAAGGCTGTGCTGGATATGACCTCTCCTCGAAACGTTAAAAAGGTACAAAAGCTAACAGGATGCCTAGCTGCTCTTGGTAGATTCCTATCAAAGGCAAAGGCAGGCAAGGGCAGTCCTGTGTTCGAATGAACGGAGGAAGCCAAATCAGCTTTCATTCATTTGAAAGAGCACCTACATACTCTCCCAAGATTAATCAGTCCCATTGAAAAAGAAACTTTATTTATTTATTTAGCAGTATCAGACCATGCACTCTCAGCCGTTCTGTTAGCTGAGCGAAACGAAGTCCAATATCCGGTATACTTTGTGAGTCACGTACTCCAAAATGCTGAGATTAGATACGCTCTGATTGAAAAGTTTGGACTCGCATTATTCATGGCCAGCCGGAAGTTGAGGCCCTATTTTCTTTCCCATAAAATCATTGTGTACGCTGATCAACCGCTCAAAAAGCCCTGTCCAAGGAAACTTCTGGGAGAATGCTCAAGTGGGCTCTAGAAATGGACTCATTTGACATCACCTTCGAACCAAGGAAGGCTATTAAGGGCCAAGCATTTGCTGATTTTATAGTTGAAATGACAAGGCCGCCCATGGAAAAACCAAGTATTGATCACTGGACCTTATATGTTGATGGCTCGTCCACTCATAATGGATGTGGGTCAGGTATTATTTGTAAGTCACCTGAGGGTGACATTTATGAATATGCCATGAGATTCAAATTTCAGACATCAAATAATGAGCCTGAGTACGAGGCATTGATTGCCGGAGTCAAATTATGCCGAGCTGCTGGGGCAAAAAAGATAGAAGCAAGATCAGACTCTCAGCTTATTGTGAGCCAATACTTGGGCGACTATGAGGCTAGAGATGCTAGCATGGCCAAATATTTGAATATACTTCAAGAGGAAGTCAATGGATTAGACAAGTTTGAAATCATGCAGATTCCAAGGTCTGAAAATAATCAAGCTGATGCTCTTTCCAAGTTAGCAAGCTCTGCAGTTGGTGAGAATCCCCGAACAGTTTTCTGGGAAGTTAAAGAGAAAAGAAGCATAGAGGAGATGGAGGTTAACTTCATTAGCCGAGGAAGCTCTTGGATGGATGAGATTATTGACTACAAAACCAATGGAACCTTGCCAAACGACCACAACAAGCCAAATATGTGAAAGCTAGAGATGCATGGTTTGTTTTATGGCAGGGGCAACTATACAAGAAGTCTTTTACTCATCCACTACTAAAGTGCATCACCCCAGAAAAAGGAAAAGAGGTTCTTGAAGATATCCATGAGGGGTTTTGTGGCTCTCATATAGGGGGAAGAGCGCTGGCAGAAAAGGCACTAAGAACTGGGTATTACTGGCCTAGTCTGAGACATGACGCAATGACCTATGTAAAAAAATGTAAGAAGTGTCAGCTGTTCAGTAATTTACCACAAAAGCCAGCCAATAACTTGAACCCAATTTTGAGCCCAATACCTTTTGCTAAGTGGGGAATGGACATTCTTGGTCCATTTCCACTAGCATCAGGACAAAGGAAGTATGTCTTGGTGGTCGTGGACTACTTTACCAAATGGGTAGAAGTAGAGCCAATGAGAAGTATCAAACATGGGGATGTCAAATGGTTTATTTGGAAAAATATAATAACAAGGTTCGGGGGGCCTGCAGTCAATAGTGTTCGATAATGTCCTCAGTTTGGAGACTCCGCAATTAAGAGTATGGCTAGAAGATCAAGGCATCTCAGCTCAATTTGCCTCAGTTGGCTATCCACAAGCCAATGAACAAGTGGAGGCCTTCAACAAGATCATTAGCACGAGAATGAAGAAAAAGCTGAATGCTGCCAAAGGTTTATGGGTGGACGAATTGTACAATGTCCTCTGGTCTATCAGGACAACAACAAAGAATTCCACAGGGGAAACCCCCTTTATGCTTGTGTATGGATCAGAAGCAGTTCTCCCTATCGAAATGTATGAGCCTACCCTAAGAGTTATGTTATATGATGAAGGGGCTAACTGGGAAATGATGAAAGCCACCTTGGACATGTTACCTGAAGTTAGAGGCAATGCTCTACTTAGGCAAGAAGTGTACTAGCTGAAAATGGAAAGAGAACATACCAAGACCATAGGCCAATGAAGTTAGGGGATCTTGTGCTGAGGAAGATGAAGTCAATTGGGAGAGCTGATGAGCAGGGCAAGCTTACTCCTAATTGGGAAGGTCCATACAAAATAATAGAAGTATTGAGGGATGGAACCTATCGTTTACAAACTATGGATGAATATGAAGTACCCAGAACTTGGAATGCAAATAATCGAAAAAAATATTATTTATAAACTTGGTTTCAAGAAGCCATAGTGTAAGGCCATGTGCCCATCTATTTGATCCACGTTGATCAATGGGAAAGAAATTTCATGTTGTATTAAATTGGCTACGGGCCGCAATTAATGAAATTTCTTCTGCCTCTAATGTCAGTCTCTATATACCAAGTTTACACCTGTTTCAGTAGATGCTGACTTCAGCACTCAAGGACACAGCCCCACACTTAACTATGAGTTAAAACTTGCTTAACAGTTGTGAAAACAATAAGGGCAGGATCCCGAAAAGTTAACCACCGGTTAACATTTGGAGGAAAAAGTAATACGAGACTTTTTATCTCCCTTAGGTGATTACGGATCACCAAATCGACTTTAAAGGCCCAAGATTTGGTCTTAAGATAAAAATTCTTACTTTAAAACAAATAACAATTTCGATCCCTATGTTTAGGGGCAATCAATATGGTTGATTGATTCATCACCCCGTCACTTCTAAAAAGAATTAAAACAATCAAAGTCTAAAGTTTGTAAACACAGGGATCTTATTGTTACCGGATGTGCCAAAAATGGGTTTAAGCACATTCAATTAGGTCACCCATAAAGGGGATCAAACACCGGATGTGCCAAATATGAGTTTGTGCACATTGGATTAGGTCACCAAAAGGGGACCGAGTTTAATGTTAAAAACACTAAGTTTGGCACATTCGGTGTTATTTAGTAGAATACATTTGGTGACAGGTCATTAAAAAGGGACCGAGTCAAATAATAGAAACACCAAGTTTGGCACATCCGGCGTCATCAAGTATGACGCATCCGATGTCAATAAAGTACAACGCATCCGGTGTCAATAAGGTACAACGCATCCGGTGTCAATAAAGTACAACGCATCCGGTGTCAAGACACCTAAAAAGGTTAAGTCTACCAACAAAAAATCACTAACTACGACACATCCGGTGTCATGTGACCATTCCGGATATGTCGAAATATACTATAAACACTTAACAAATATTTGGTTCATCTAAAATTCCCTAAGTCAAAGTTGAACCTCAATGTATATTTTATAGGGGTTATGACTGGTGGGTGAAATCTTTAAAAGGGATTTCTAAAAATTCCTAAGTCCTCTAAAATCTCTAAGTTAAAACACTTAGAAATTTTTCTAAGTAAAAACACTTAGAAATATATAAGTTGCTTTGAAATTTCTAAGTAAAAACACTTAGAAGTTTCTAAGTTAAGGTTGAATCTCAATGTATACTTCAATGCCAAATCAGAACAACTTATACTTTAAATCTTTAAGTGATTTATAATCTAACCCTTAATGACCAATGTTCAATGGTTCATGAAGTGTGTTTTTAAGAGAATTATGTCTTATGAAGTTCAAGGGTTATGAGTAATAAAACCTTCAAATATTTCTAAGTTAAAACACTTAGAAATATTTCTAAGTAAAAACACTTAGAAATATTTCCAAGTAAAAACACTTACAACTATTTCTAAGTAAAATCACTTAGAAATATGAAACATGCTTTGCAAATGGATTGTATCTAGACCTGTGAAATCTCTAAGTAATAACACTTAGAAATGCATAAGGATGCTTTGAAATTTCTAAGTAAAAACACTTGGAAACATATAAAGGACTTTATAAGTAAATTGTAATCACCATTGAGAAATTGCAACAAAAATAAACAAAGTAAAAGATGGATTGATTAGAAGGTATGCTTGAAAGCATAAATGTATAATACAAATTGGTTTGAAAAAACCAATACTGAATAAAAAGTAAAAAATACAACAAGTTGTAAATTGAAAAAGAAGAATCAAGGAGCAGTTGGTGCAGGATGCTCAATGGTGGTGGATGCAGTGGTGTCTGCTCCTGCTCCATCCTTCTCTTTGTCTTCCTCTTCATCTTTGGCCTCTTCCTCTTCGGCGTCAGAGGGGCATAAGGGGCTGGGAGGAGTGTCCCCACAAAGTTTGGCTAAGTGAGCCCTTGTGGCATAGTCCAGTCTTTTTTCAAAGTACTAGAAGGGGACATATTCCTCGAGGCCGAGTGTCCAGGCCTCCGCAATCCTTTGTCTGGTCGATTCTTCACCTTCCAGATATTTTTGGACTGCAAATTGTCCGGATTGGTTAAGTTCTTCGTCTTTCTTTTTCTCAACCTCTTCAAGCCAGGCGTTAGCTTCTTTTAGTTGCTCTGTCAAAGCAGCAACCTTCTTTTCAGCCTCTTCCGCCCTCAATTCGGCGTCCCTCTTGTCAGAGGCCATCTGCTCAAAATCCGCCTCTTTCTTTTTGAGCTCCTCCAACTCGGTCCATAGCTCCATGTTCCTCTTAGCCATGACCAAATTCTGCTCTTTGGCCTGTCCCAAAGAAGCAGAAAGCTCATTCACAACATGTGAATTTTGAGCTTGGATTCTGCGGACTTGTTCACTTAGGTAAGACTCGCAGATGGTTTGCATTCGGGCTGCCTTTGCCCTCTCGTTTTTGGTTTGAGCAACCAATTTCTGTAAGTACTGAAGCCGAAAGATGATCTGTCAAAAGAAAAACCCACAAGTTAGCAAAAATCCACTAAGTAATAAAGAAGCAATTGAAAGTTAGTAACAAAAAAAAAGCATATTAAATAATTTACTTCAATACAACTGTTGAAACATGGACCTAGCTGTCCATCAAGGATGCCCCTTAAAGACTCCTTGTCTCCACAGCGAAGAACCTCTCTGACCAACTCCTTCTTGTAGTTGGAGTCGAATGTCTTAGAGGTAGAGGGGATGTCACCTTCCTCGTCCAGGAAGTCCTTCTCCGACTCAGCCACATCTGTAGTGGGAAATGGAATAATTGTAGCCCGAGGGTCTCTAGGAGATGTAATAGAGTCTCCAGAACGAGTACTCAAGACGGATGTAACAATGTTACGTGCAAACTTAATACCTGTGGCCATAGCAGAGTCGAGAAACTCCAGGGGCATGTTCTCCCTGATGGCCTCCTGCATACCGGCCGCTGGATCCTGGTCTAGTGGAGGAAGATCATTGGGATCCTGGAGGGAGGGATCCTGATCGGTTCCTCCAATGGTTCGGCCAGCACGCCTGGCCTCATCCTGTTCGACCGGATCCATTAGGCTGGTCTCAGTTTCATAGGGATTGTCAAAGACAGGGTCCCTTTGAAGGCTGCTGGACGTCCGACCAGCCTTCTCCTTCCTTTTTATAGGGAACTTCCTTCGATGAAGGACTTTCCTCAACCGGCTTGCTTGGGGTTGAAACCGGAGAAGATTCAGTACTGGCCAGCGACGCTGGCCTTTTCTTTTTTGGTTGAGGGTTGATGGAGAGTGGAGTCCAACTCTCCTTCCTTTTTATTTTGGTAGGGAGAGCTTTAAGCTTCTCCTTACCCTTGTCCTTCTTCTCTTTACCCAACACAGATGGCCGGGTATCTCTGGTCGACTGCGAAATCACAAAGACAATTCAGTAAATTATATTCCACACAAAGTCATTAACATCACAAATAAGTATAACTTGTACGAAAGATAAGTTGTGAAACTACAAAAAACATTTCATGACCGAGTGTGCCAAATTTGCATGAGCACACCCTCAACTCAGTTACACAAGTCTTCAGTCATATCTACACATTCGGTGACACAAGTCATGACCGAATGTGCCAAAACAGCATTTACATGTGTTTAACTCGGTCAAAGTTCAAAGAGACCGAGTGGTGTCCACGTGGAAGCAGATTCGACACATTCGGCCTCAATAATAGATACCGAATGTGCCAAAATCACCATGTTAACACACTAAACTCGGCCTATCATCACTTAACCAAGTGCACCCTTATGAGGGATATTTGACACACTCGGCGTCAGAAATGACACCGAATGTGCCAAAAGTGCACTCTCACACATTCAACTCGGCCTCATAGTTGCTGACCGAGTTGAATGGACCGGAAGACTAATTTGACACATTCGGCTTTAGAAACAAGACCGAGTTACTATTTAAAAAAAATAATAATAATAATAAAAATAATACTAACAAAGAAGAAAATATGAATAGAAGCAATAACAAAAATCTACAGTAATAAATACACAAAGATAAACAATAAGCAAACATGCAAAACATTAGGCTTTGTACATTTATAAAAGAAAACACTTATGTTTTTAAAAAAAAAATTTTATAAAAAGGTTAAGGCCAAAGAAAGGTTGACACATTCGGTATCATGTAATGATACCGAATGTGCCAAAACCAGGTTCACTTGATTTACATTCGGCCTTCCTTAGGGAGACCGAATGCAATCATAGCGAAATAACATTTGGCACACCCGACATCATATGATGACGCCGAATGTGCCAAATCCTGGTTTACCCTTGTTATATCCGGCCTCATTGGAAGAGACCGAATGTAATCATAGGGTTATATATTTTGGCACATCCGATGTCAAAGCAAAGACACCGGATGTATTCATTACTTATTGTCAGGAAAGGTTAATAATAACACAAAGACAACAAAAATTGTAAGTAATTAAATGAATGCCGAATCAAATGCAAAAGCAATAAAATTTGACACACCCGGCGTCTGATAAGAACACCGGATGTGTCACATAGTTTTCCAAAAGCAAAAAAATAAATTTTAAGTATAATTAATCCGGCCTCAATAAGAAGGTTATGATTACAAGTTAAACTGTTACAAAGTATAATAACTTTAAGTTACATTGTTAAAAAAAAAATAGAAAAACATAAAATTAAATAATTAATAAAAGAGAAGCCGAATGAAATGAAGGTGACAGGACTTTTGGCAAGTCCGGTGTCTATACCTCCGTAGTTTGCCTCTTCTGAAGAGGCGTCTTCTCTTTAGATTGAGCTAGGCGACGAAGGAATTCAGCTTGATCCATCTTGCCTTTTNACGAAGGAATTCAGCTTGATCCATCTTGCCTTTTTTCTCGTCGGGTAGCTCGTTTAATGCTTTTTCTGCAAAATAAGACCGAATTACTTACACTTAACGAATTCAATCAAAAAAAAAAAGAGAAAAGGTAACCTACCAGCATTACCACCATACACCAACCCACAAGCTTCAAGAAACTTGTGGTCAGTGAAAAGAAATTTGAAAGGTATCCATTTGGAGGGAATCTCATAAGTCATCCGTTTCCATTTAGCTGTTGTTTTTCTAAATAAATCTAAAATGGCTACGTCATTTGTATTTAGTTTGGGTGGGTTGGACACTTTGCCTTTGAATTTAGGGCTTAAGTTCCACTTACTCATCCTTGCTACAAAATCAGGGTCCTCATACTTAATAAAGACAAAATCACCTCGCCAAGAGGTAGCCTTATTAGACTTCTCAATGGCAGTGATGTAATCGTCATCATTAGCCAAAGTAAACCAGCCATGTTTACATCCGGCAGCCTTAGTTAACTTATGCATATGTACAAAGGCTGCCGAAGAGGGTCTAAGATTGTTTAATTTACAAGTGGCAGCATAAGTCACAATATGATGCCATGAATTTGGAGTTAACTGACATAAACCTAAGTCATAACGGTTAAGAAGATTTAAAAAGAAAGGTAGAAAAGGAATTGAAACGCCCATGTCTATCATAGACATATAGATGCCGAAGCATCCATCTGGGGCACTAAGAAGGGAATCCCCCTTCGTAGGAAGAATAAGTTGAAAGCTTTTATGGTTAATAAAAGAATTACCATAAAGGACAATGTTGATGCCCTTTATGGCCTCCCATCTCACCAAAGCAGTCTCTGGTGTGGGATAGGTGGTAGGTTTACGTGGAGGTGCAGTGACCTCGTTATCAGAGTCAGAAGCCGAGTGTCCTGATTCGGCTTTGTTTGTAGATCTCTCCATCTCTTCAATGGAGCCTGCCGGATCCTTGCTTGTGAATATTGTTGAAGCAGTTTGTTTTGTTCTTGCCATGTCCTCCTGCACAGGAAGGAATGGAAGATTCGGTGACCCCAATGAAGAAAGAATATTTGGGGCTATAGAATATTGGGAGCCAGGTGATGACCCTGACCCACTCCGACTTGTTTATTACTAGGAACAACTAACAATTGAGTACAAGCATTAAGAGGAGAAGACGAACTAGAAGACATGATAGAATAATTAAAGAAAAACAAAATGAAACCGGATCAGGTAATAGTTACCTGAGTAAAAAGTTGGTAGGTTAAAGATATGAATCACTATTCACTGACTGAAGCTTCGCCGGAAATCGTTTAAACTCACCGGAAATCGCCTTTGGGAAATTCTTAGGAATTCTATTGATTTCTCTTACTACTTTCTCTCTCTAGAAAATTCACAAGTGTTAAAATGTGAAAAATGAATTTACCTCACACCTCTATTTAAAGAGAAAGGGTGAGGGTAAAAAGGGGGGAAAATTTGAAACCCTCCATTTCCCCCCAAAATGTAAATGGGCCTGCACAGTAAGGCCCAAAACTGATTAAATTAGATGGGTAATAAATTATGGATTCATCAGCCCATCTGAGGGGCAATTGATGTGGCATGACAAGTCAGCTGCCACGTGTCAGCCTCTGAGTGGACCACGTGTCCCTATTTTTGTTACAAAATGATGACATGGGATTGCCACGTGGCGGTGATGAGTCTGCCATGAGTGGACCCTACACGGCTACGTGTCATCTCACAATTGGACCACGAGTCCTTAAAATGCCAGCACGGGATTGCCACGTGGCAGTGATGAGTTTGCCTTGAGTGGGCCCCACACTGCCACGTGTCATCTTCTGATAGGTCCATATGTAATCCTACATTTGTCACATGTCAAGCCCTTATTCGACAATGAAAAAGAGCTAAAACAAACCATGGGGCCTTAAAAGTTCTCTGCTAAAAGCCCATTAGGCAAATGAAGGAAGGTAATCAAAGAGATGATGACAAGTGTTGCAATCTCAGTCGGTAAGAAATTGTACTTGAGGCTATTAATTAATTAAGACAAAAACACTTACTAAAAAGGGAAAACTTCTCTCTAGAATTGTTTACTTGTTGATTATTGTTCACTTACTCTCCTTCAAATACTTACTTAAGCATCGGAGGGGGAAATAATCCTACGAGGATTATTGTCCCTTTTTTGCAGGTCCTTGGAGGGTACATCAACAGGCAACCAGTCCATACTCGCATCCAGTCTACGTCAGCGAAATCCTCACAGTCCCTACCCCACCTCATTGCTTTAGCAACAACAGTTTCGATCCCTACTTCCCTGTCTACATTAGTAGAAGTTGTAGGTTATATTTGATAGGTATACGACATCCCACATAAAAATTTGGCGTTGTTGTGGGGAGGCAATTGTTTAATTTCTACTAATTGGGTTTTTCGTCTATTTTTATTATTTTTATTTGGTCTCAAGGAACTAATCGTTCGTTGGGACGGTTGTTACGGATAACTGTAGTTTCAGTTTTTTTGCAGGTACTAGGTTTGCATGCCGTTTTGAATTGATCCTAAACCAGAACGGTCATTGCATAAGAGGAGTCATAGGAGGAAGTGGAGATTGTGGGGAGTTATTCTTTTTGAAAGGATACTATCGGTTTTGTCACAACTCCTTGCTGACATGAACATTTTTGATAATTCTGATAGGGAAGAGATGGCAGAATCACAGTTTAATGAGAACAACATACCACAAAATGATGCACAGCCGCCGCCGCAAGCACAATCATTGAAGAATTATTCCCAACCCAGTTTAGCTACAGCTGGAGGTGGTTATCGGTTCCCTGATACTGAGGCTCTAAATTTTGAACTAAAGCTTGTGGTGAATATGGTGGAAAGGAATCAGTTTCAAGTAACATTAATGGAGGATCCGATGCTACATTTGAATAATTTCCTCCAGTATTGTGGTACGATCAAGTAAGTTGGGATCTCTCAAGACTACATTAGAATAATGATATTCTCATTTTTGTTGGAAGACAAGGCTCATACTTGGTTGAATAGTTTAAATATGGACAACACTAACAGTTGGGAAGAGTTGGCTCTTGCATTTCAAATGAAGTTTTACCCTCCAGAGCAAACTGCAATTCTTCAGAGTAAGATCACGAATTTCAACAGGGAGTCAGATGAGACATTGTAAGAAGAATGGGAGAGGTTCGACAATCTATTAAGGTTGTGTCCGCATCAATGTCTTGAGAAGTGGTTCCTGGTCCAGTAATTCGATAACGGTTTAGGGAATGAGAGTCATTCATTGCTTGATTCAGCTGCTAGTGTTCATACCATGAACCATGCCAGGAAGTTAATGCTGCATATGAATTAATTGAAGAGATTAATATTCATAATTCACAATTCGGCAATCCCAGAGGATATTCGAAGAAAGGTGGAAAGCATGTGGTTGACGATAAATACGAATGTTTAGCTTCAAAGATCAATGCCATAAGTTAAAATCTCGACAAGATTAGTACTACATCTCCACCATCATTTGCAGATGCGATGGCTGCACTAGCGGGACGTACTAAGCCTTCCTGTGATTCTTGTTGTTCATTCGGTCACAATCTACAGTCATGTCATGGTTCTATAGAGCAAGTGTGTGCCTATAACCCGTTCTCTAATACATACAATCTAGGTTGGAAGGATTATCCATAATTTACCTACAAGAACTACAACAATGTGCAGAATCCACAACAATTTATACCACCTCGGCAGGCTCATCAACAGGTGCAATGATTTGCACCACCACAGCCACCAGGTTTCAGAAGACCACCATTGCCAACACCACCAGCTAAACCTAGCAATGAAATTTCAGAGTTGAAGAATATGAAGGCAATGTAGGCTCACAAAAAACAACTGGAGACTGAGCTAGCTCAGGTTGCACAGCCTATAGCACAGCGGCAACAGGGTCAACTAACTCTGCAACCAAATCCACCTGCTCAAAGGGATCATGTCAATTCTATCACTATCAGGAAAGTGATCCACTATGAAGGTCCTAAGATGCCGACTGGAGATGTTGATTCAGAGATGGGAGTACATACTATTAAGACCAGCAATGTGGTGATTGAGGAGATTGCAGAGCCTACACCTTCTCAGGAGAAAGATGACATGGAAAAGAGGGCTCCAGTAGCTGACACGCCCGTTGATATGTTGACACCTCCTAAGGTGTCACTACCCTTCGCGTATATGGTAGATAGGAGTAAGAATGATAATCACTTCCGTAAGTTTCTCGATATTGTTAAATTTGCATGTTACTGTGCCTTTTACTGATCTAATTACGCTGGTACCTACATATACTAAATTTTTGAAAGAAATATTGAGCAGGAAGCGTAAATTAGTTAAGTGGAGACTACTGCTTTAAATGAAGAATGTAGTGCTATTTTCCAGAATAATTCTCCACCTAAACTCAAGGATCTTGGAAGTTTTTCGATACCCTGTAACATTGGTCCATTATTTATTGATAAAGCTTTTGTGATTTAGGAGCAATGTTAGTGTAATGCCATTGTCAATTTGTAGGAAATTCGATATGGGTTCTTTGAAATTTACTAACATTACCTTGTAGATAGCAGATAGAACTGTGAAATACCGAAAAGGTATTTTGGAGGATGTCCAGGTAAGAGTTGGGAAGTTTTTCATTCTAGTTGATTTTGTGGTTTAGATATTCCTATTGTACTTGGTAGGCCATTTTTAAAAATGGTAGGAGCCGTTATTGATGTAAAAAAAATGGAAGTTTGACTGTTTCTGTAGGTGATGACAAGGTTGCCTTTAACCTTGATAGTGCACTGAAAAGCCCCATGTTGGAGGAATACTACTACAGAATTGATATTATTCATTTTGATGACTTGCCTCGAACGGTAGAAATGGATCTTCTGGAGCCGTTTTGTGTTTATATGTGGTTTTAGGTGAAGGCAATATGGAATCAGATGAGCTGATTCAGGACCTTTCAGGAGTGCAATTTATTTCAGGGAGTAAATGTCAATTCCTGAAGCTGCCCCAGTATGTTTGTTTGGTAAAGGAGTTAACACAACCTGAGATGTGACCCCTTCCTTGTAATTTGAAATATGTGTTTTTAGATGAAAAAGAGTTATATCCAGTTATTGTTTGACAAATTATTAGCTGTGCTTAAATGTCATAAAAAGGTTATTGGTTACACTATCGATGATTTGATTGCTATTAGTCCTGATTTTCGCATGCATCGCATTAAGTTCGAAGAAGGTCAGGGAAAAATTCCCACAAAATTATCAAAATTAAATTCATGCCATTCTTGAACTATAGATAAATCATCTTCAACAATTCATTATGACTATTCAAGTTTCATTCATTCATCCATTCATTCATATTCTACTCTCTAATTCACTACTTCATACTACTAATGACAAGGTGAGATTTTACTCAAAACTCACTTATTTTAGTTCAAATCACTTCATATACACTCCATTTCACTCATAGAAGCAAGACTATGTATCAATTTCAACAATCATGCACAAAATCAAGAAAATCCAAATTCAACCTGCTACATACTTCATATATAAACATGGAGTAAAATTGAAGATTTAAAGACAAATTGACAAAGGTGAGTTAAGTTATGCTAACATACATTGTTGATGAACAAGATTTGCAAAATAATTCCAAGTGGCAAGCTTAAATGTTGAAAATGCAGGTTTTGGGTTCTTTTTTGATCTTGTTCGAACAAAGAAGAAGAAGAAGACAGAAGGAATGGGTGAAACAACAACAACAGTGGACAAATGCAGCAACAAATTCAAACATTGTACTGACATGGACCAATGAGAAGCCAAGATGCCCCATGTGGAGCACCTAGGCACTGGTCCAGCGCCATGGTGCCCATTTTTGTGATTTTTTGGTCCCCTTGTGGGGTCCATGTTGCAATTGGGGGGCTTTGTTTCAACCTTCAAGTAAGATTTGTTTCATATAATCTGACATTCTCCGTCAACATTTACCAACATTCCTCACCAAAATAACTAAAATGCCCCTAAAAGTCAAACCGGGTCAAAATTATTGCTAAAATTCCCTGAAAGTTAAATCGGGTCAAGAAAGTCAAAGACGTCAAATCAAGTAACAACAACACCACATATTCCGACAAATTTTATCATCACGTTTTCCTGCGACCGAGCCGAGTCTAAAGTGCAAATATATATCTTGCATAGTGAGACGATCAACCTCAACTTCAAACAAAAAGTCATGGATGGTTTAAAAGCCTCCCCGGAACCTCCTTTACGATCAAACAACATCTGACGGAGATTATCATTCTCGAGAAATGTAGAACTTTCCGACGAAAATGTTATTCTGGTACACGTAAAGCTATCCTTTGTTTTCCAGGTACCGAATACTTTGATTTTCATCTTATGTGAGTAATCTTCTCTATTGACTCAGTCAAAGTGGGGGCTAATCGTAGACACCTATATTTGGTCCCACCTAACAGCAGATGATTAATGTGTACTAGGTGGTGAACCTATCCAATTTCTGAAAATTGATTGCTTGAAAATAAATAGATAAATAAATAAAGTTGCTATCGGAAATGACTAACTGATGATAGGTTACGATGTTAAATACGCTTAAATTTCATTATATTTTCTTAAATATTATTTTATTTTTTGCATTTTGTTCAATTTTATTTGATTTAATTTAATTTAATTTCATTTTTTAAATTTTAATTTAATTTTATTTTCTTCAAATTTATTATAAATCTATTTTTTTTTAGTTTTATTTTACAATTTAGTTTTTTATTATTATTTTTAATTTCTTTTTCGAAAACATAATAAATAATTGAAGTGTATAAATATGACCAGATTCGACAAAACTTCTGGAAAGGCTTGTTTGAAATATGGTAACTTTAGGTTGTGGAAGTGAACGAGTTGGGTTATGGAAGTGAATTTAGCGATTTTCATAATATTTCGGAATATGGAAACGAATGTAAGAAGTGGTGTGAATTTTCGTATGAATACAAAACTTCACAAGGATAGAACTAAATTCACGAATATCTAAAGGCTAGGACACCAAAACTCACGAATTTAGGTTAACTAATTAATATTTGATTAAAGCTCAAGGTGCCCTCAAAGGCACTAATCAATCTCACAAGAGTCTAAAGGAAATATCCACCAACANCACAAAATTATCAAAATTAAATTCATGCCATTCTTGAACTATAGATAAATCATCTTCAACAATTCATTATGACTATTCAAGTTTCATTCATTCATCCATTCATTCATATTCTACTCTCTAATTCACTACTTCATACTACTAATGACAAGGTGAGATTTTACTCAAAACTCACTTATTTTAGTTCAAATCACTTCATATACACTCCATTTCACTCATAGAAGCAAGACTATGTATCAATTTCAACAATCATGCACAAAATCAAGAAAATCCAAATTCAACCTGCTACATACTTCATATATAAACATGGAGTAAAATTGAAGATTTAAAGACAAATTGACAAAGGTGAGTTAAGTTATGCTAACATACATTGTTGATGAACAAGATTTGCAAAATAATTCCAAGTGGCAAGCTTAAATGTTGAAAATGCAGGTTTTGGGTTCTTTTTTGATCTTGTTCGAACAAAGAAGAAGAAGAAGACAGAAGGAATGGGTGAAACAACAACAACAGTGGACAAATGCAGCAACAAATTCAAACATTGTACTGACATGGACCAATGAGAAGCCAAGATGCCCCATGTGGAGCACCTAGGCACTGGTCCAGCGCCATGGTGCCCATTTTTGTGATTTTTTGGTCCCCTTGTGGGGTCCATGTTGCAATTGGGGGGCTTTGTTTCAACCTTCAAGTAAGATTTGTTTCATATAATCTGACATTCTCCGTCAACATTTACCAACATTCCTCACCAAAATAACTAAAATGCCCCTAAAAGTCAAACCGGGTCAAAATTATTGCTAAAATTCCCTGAAAGTTAAATCGGGTCAAGAAAGTCAAAGACGTCAAATCAAGTAACAACAACACCACATATTCCGACAAATTTTATCATCACGTTTTCCTGCGACCGAGCCGAGTCTAAAGTGCAAATATATATCTTGCATAGTGAGACGATCAACCTCAACTTCAAACAAAAAGTCATGGATGGTTTAAAAGCCTCCCCGGAACCTCCTTTACGATCAAACAACATCTGACGGAGATTATCATTCTCGAGAAATGTAGAACTTTCCGACGAAAATGTTATTCTGGTACACGTAAAGCTATCCTTTGTTTTCCAGGTACCGAATACTTTGATTTTCATCTTATGTGAGTAATCTTCTCTATTGACTCAGTCAAAGTGGGGGCTAATCGTAGACACCTATATTTGGTCCCACCTAACAGCAGATGATTAATGTGTACTAGGTGGTGAACCTATCCAATTTCTGAAAATTGATTGCTTGAAAATAAATAGATAAATAAATAAAGTTGCTATCGGAAATGACTAACTGATGATAGGTTACGATGTTAAATACGCTTAAATTTCATTATATTTTCTTAAATATTATTTTATTTTTTGCATTTTGTTCAATTTTATTTGATTTAATTTAATTTAATTTCATTTTTTAAATTTTAATTTAATTTTATTTTCTTCAAATTTATTATAAATCTATTTTTTTTTAGTTTTATTTTACAATTTAGTTTTTTATTATTATTTTTAATTTCTTTTTCGAAAACATAATAAATAATTGAAGTGTATAAATATGACCAGATTCGACAAAACTTCTGGAAAGGCTTGTTTGAAATATGGTAACTTTAGGTTGTGGAAGTGAACGAGTTGGGTTATGGAAGTGAATTTAGCGATTTTCATAATATTTCGGAATATGGAAACGAATGTAAGAAGTGGTGTGAATTTTCGTATGAATACAAAACTTCACAAGGATAGAACTAAATTCACGAATATCTAAAGGCTAGGACACCAAAACTCACGAATTTAGGTTAACTAATTAATATTTGATTAAAGCTCAAGGTGCCCTCAAAGGCACTAATCAATCTCACAAGAGTCTAAAGGAAATATCCACCAACACAAATTTCGGTATTTTTGTTTTCTAAGTAAACAAAACAAAACTTTTATTCAATATCCAAATCTGAATTTTACAAACTAATGTTGAGATTATTTATAGTCATAATCATCAACAAAATTCTAACTAAAACAAACTAAAACAAACGCTCAAACACATCTAAAAACATCGTCCTATATGACTCACCTATGATTCACAAGATAAGATTGCCACATCAGCACTGCATCTTGATCTCATCTTGCTAACAAACTCTAACAAACTTTATAACAAACTTCCTAATAAATTAAACAACAAATTAAAAACACAATTACACAAAAAATCAATCCACCCAAATGTACACAAAATCGCCAAAAATCTCGCCATACAAGATGCTCCAAATTTGCGCAATTTTCATATATTTGCTTCAAATCTTCAAGAAACCTTTCAAGATTCAATCTGTTAATCAAGAAACCTTCAAGAAGTCAGTTTCCACATCTTTAAGGTTGTAAATGATGATTAATACCCACCAAGACATGAAAGACTTAATGCCTAAAATGAGAAAAACCCTATCAAGTGAAATTAAATGGGATAAAAACTCATAGGCAAAACCAACTTATTCCCCTTGTCAACCATCTTTCCTTGCTTTGCGTGCCAACCAAGATATTTATGACCATGCACACGCAAATCCCAATCCTATATGCACCCATTAGACTTGAGTATCCATAAGATATCAATTCCCCCATGGTTGCACCTTTATTTGGAGCTTCAATTAAACCTTCAAAGTTGTGATCAATATTTGTATCATCCTCCCCTTCTTCAAAAGAGGTTGTCCTCAAAGCTTGAAGTTTTCAATGTTAAGTGTAGCATGGAATCCATATTCACCTGGCAATTCATGTTGATTTGTATTGTCACCAATTTTCTTCAAAACCTTGAATGGACCATCACACCTAGGCATGAGCTTGTTCTTGCGTTTATTTGGGAATCTTTCCTTCCTTAGGTGTAGCCAAACCATGTCTCCTTCATTGAATGTATGTTGAGGGCGATGCTTATTTGCACGAGCCTTGTATTGCTCGTTCACCTTCTCAATTCTAGCCCTCACCTACGCATGAAGCTTTTGCATGTACTCAATCTTTGCCAAGGCATCTTTTTGCACCAATTCACCCTTTGGGATATCAACATGATCAATAGATAACTTTGGATTCACCCCATAAACAAAATCAAATGGAGAGTGTTTTGTAGAAAAAGTAGGTGACTTATTGTAGGCAACCTCTGCATGTGCAAGCTTCAAGTCTCAATCTTTTTGTGTCTTGCTCACCAAACCACGCAACAACACCCCAAGTGTTTTGTCTGTGACTTCTGTTTGCCCATCAGTTTGAGGATAATATGATGTATTAAAGAGCAATTTTGTGCCAACAAGCTTCAATAGAGACTTCCAACAATAACTCATGAATTTCGTATCCCTATCACTTACAATGGATTTAGAAATTCAATGAAGTCTCACAATGTCCCTGGAATACAAGTCTACAACATTCATAGCATCATCAGTTTTATGGCAAGGTCTAAAGTGTGCCATCTTCGAAAATCTATCCACCACAACCATGATAGAATCCTTGCTTCTTGGAGTTCTAGGTAATCCCACAATGAAATCCATGGAGACGTCTTCCCAAGGACCTTCAGCAACAAGAATGGTGTGTAATTACCATGATGTAAAGAAGCTTTTGACAATTGACAGATTGCACATTGAGATATGATAGCTTCAACATAAACAATCATCTTAGGCCAATAGAAGTGCTCTTGTAACATGTTTAGAGTTTTAGTTATGCCAAAATGCCTTGCTAACCCTCCACCATGAGCTTCTTTAACAAAAAATTCTCTAATTGAACGCTTAGGCACACACAATTGATTACCCTTGAATAAGAACCCATCATGCATCACAAAAGAGCACACAACACCTTTGTCCATTTGTTGCAATATAGGACCAAAATTATCATCATGCTCATAGTATGTTTTGATCATATCTAGACCATGTAACTTGCAATTCAACACACTTATAAGAGCATACCTTCGTGAGAGAGCATCTGCAACAACATTAGACATGCCTTCTTTGTACTTTGATGAAAAGTGAAAAGATTGTAGGAATTCCACCCATTTGGCATGTCTAGGACTCAACTTTTACTGGCCGTTAATATGCTTCAATGACTCGTGATCAGAATGTAGAATAAAGTGGTGAGGTCTTAGATAGTGACGCCAATGGTCAAGAGCTCTAACAGTTGCATAAAACTATTTATCATAAGTAGAATAGTTCAACGTTGCTCAATTCAATTTCACACTAAAATAAGCAATAGGCCTCTTCCCATGAACTAATATTGCTCCAATCCCCACATTACTTGCATCAGTTTCAACTTCAAAAGGTGTTGAAAAATTAGGCAATGAAAGAATAGCGGTGTTGCATAGCATCTGCTTGACCCACTCAAAGGCTTTTTGCGCATCCTTTATCCACTCAAAAGGCTTGTCTTTTTTATACACCCAGTCATAGGAGCTAAAACATATGATAAATTCTTCACAAATCTCCTATACAACGAAGCTAATCCATGAAAAGCACGAACCTCAGTGACATTAGTTGGAGTAGGCCCAGTTCTGATTGCTTCTACCTTTGTTTGATCCACGGAAACTCCATCTTTTGACACCACATACCCCAAAAACGTGACACTAGGTACCATGAAGTAGCACTTTTCCAGCTTCCCATAAAGTTTTTGGTGCGTTAAAGTTTCGAAAACACTCCTTAGATGATGTGGATGATCCTTATTGCTTCTACTATAACCAGGATGTCATCTAAGTAAACAACAACAAACTTTCCAAGGTAGGGCTTCAATACTTCGTTCATGAGTCTCATGAACGTACTAGGTGCATTAGTAAGACCAAAAGGCTTCTACTATAACCAGGATGTCATCTAAGTAAACAACAACAAACTTTCCAAGGTAGGGCTTCAATACTTTGTTCATGAGTCTCATGAACGTACTAGGTGCATTAGTAAGACCAAAAGGCATAACCAACCATTCATAGAGTCCTAACTTAGTCTTGAAAGCTATTCTCCACTCATCACCTTCTTTAATCTGAATTTGGTGATACCCACTCCTAAGATCAATCTTTGTAAACACATCAGAGCCATATAATTCATCAACTAAATCATCTAACCTTGGAATTGGGAATATATATTTGATGGGGATGTTGTTAACAAATATTGAATCAATACACATTCTCCAAGTACCATCTTTCGTAGGAACGATCAAAGTAGGAACCACACAAGGACTCATACTTTCCCTCACATATCCACGTTCTATTAGCTCTTCTATTTGCCTTTGAATCTCCTTTATTTCCTCTCGATTACATCCATAGGCTGGCTTGTTTTGAATTTGAGCCCCAAGAATAAGATCTATTTGATGCTTAAGGCCCCTCATAGGTGGTAATCCTTATGGTAGATCATCCGGAAACACATCTTCATATTCACGCAACAAAGGCTTCATAATTTGTGGAATTGAAGAGAAACCTTCTTGTACTTGCTAAGCCATGAGAACAAAGACATGATTACAAGAATTCAACTCCCTGTCCACCTCCCTATCACTCGTAAAAAAGCCCCCTTTTTATTCTCCATAGTCTCTTGTTTTAAACCTTCGCAACTTTCAATGGATTCAATGCAATAGATTTGCCATTGGCGTGCTTTTTGATGACATAAACATTAGTTCTACCATCATATTGAACAAAAATGTCATATTGCCAAGGTCTCCCAAGCAAAATATGACACGCATCCATAGGGCAAACATCACTTAGCACACTATCCTCAAATTGCACAACTTTGCATGATATTAAAGCTTGTTTACTTACCTTAACATCAATAGCGTTGCTTAGCAAATGAAGCTTGTACGGATGAGGATGATTATGAGTACGATAGTTGAGATTTTTAATCAACAAAGTAGACACCACATTCATGAAACTACCACTATCAATAATCATATCACAAAGTTTACCCTGAACTACACACCTCGTCATGAAGATTTTGTCTCTTCAGCTCTCTTCCAATGAAGTGGGTTTGGTTTGTAAAACCCTCCTCAACACTAAAGCTTGTCCATGTGTCTCAGGATCAAATTCCTCCATATCATTAATAATCTTTTCCTCTTGCTCAATGTCATCTTGCTCCTCTTCTTTAATGATTACATCTAGATAGGCTTCTTCAATCTCCCTTGCCTCTCTAACTGTGATGACTCTTGAACTAGGACAAATTCGCTAAACATGTCCATACCCTTGGCACGTGAAACACTTCCTTTTGTCATCAGGAATTGATGAGAATTTTGTAGGAGTAATAACCCTAGGTTTTTCTCCACCTTCCACCCTAGGCGTAGTGTTTTGCGCAAACACTACTTCATTCTCCTTCTTAGATTCGTAGCTTTTGAAGAAAGTCTTACGCCTTTTCGAGTGCCCTTGCTTCTCAACTCTTAAGGCTACCTTGAAAATATCATCAAAAGTCCAATTGGGTTGCAATTCTACCTTTTCCTTGATGGATTCATCAAGCCCTACAACAAATCTAGCCACCTTGTCATCCTCCTTATCTTTAATATCACATACGATGACCATCTTTTCAAACTCATTGATGTATTCTTCAACACTTTTAGAGTTTTGTTTCAAAGCATGCATATTTAGAAAGTTATTTTTCTCATATTCATGAGAAACAAATCGTTTCCTCAACTATTTCTTCAATTTGCGCCAAGAGGTGATCTTAGATCTACCTTCCTTCCTTCTCTTCCTTTTTAAGCCCTCATACTAAAGACTAGCATAAGATGATAACTTCAATTCTGCCACCTTAAAGGCCTTAGAATCATCATACTCTTTGTTAGTAAACACTATTTCGATTGTCCTCAACCAAAAAAGAAAAACTTCAGGATCCAAACTTCCATTGAACTCAGGAACGTCCAACTTCAAGTTTAGGTCATCATCCCTTGGTTTGTCTTGTATTTTGTGCCTCGTTCTATCATTTTCATCACTTGAACTTGAGTATATGATCCTCCTAGGTTTTCGTGTGCCTCTATTAAAATCAACATCACTATAACTTGAACTAACCTCATCAAGCTCGTTTGAATTTTTTGCGGTTTTAGACTTGTTTCCAACGAATTGCATAACTTCCACCAACATGTTGCGCAACTCTTTGATTTCACTGTCCCTTTGAATGTCTCTATCTTGTTCATAAGGAATTCCATTATTTTGTTGATATATTGTTTGTCCTCCATAGCAAACTAAGCTTGAGTATAAGTCGTTTTAATCTCTCAACGAGAGCATTGAAGTTGATGTGAATTTTCCTATGAATACAAAACTTCACAAGGATAGAACTAAATTTACGAATCTCTAAAGGCTAGGCCACAAAAACTCACGAATTTAAGTTGATTAATTAGTCTTTGATTAAAGCTCAATGCACCATCAAAGCCACTAATCAATCACACAAGAGTCTAAAGGAAAATCCACCGACTCAAATTTCGGTATTTTTTTTCTCGGTAAACAAAACAAAACATTTATTCAATATCCAAATCTGAATTATACAAACTAATGTGGAGATTATTTATAGTTATAATCATTAACAAAATCCTAACAAAAAAAACTAAAACACACGCACAAACACATATAAAAAAAATCGTCCCATATGACTCCCCTATGACTTAGAAGATAAGATTGCCACATCAGCACTGCATCTTGATCTCATCTTGCTAACAAACTCTATCTAATTAACAAAGTATCTTAAAAAACTTCTTAATTACTTAATAAACATGATAATTTACAAATTACAACCAGAATTACACAAAAAGTCGATCCACCAAAATCTACACAAAATCGTCAAAATCTCGCCATACAAGATGCTCCAAATTTGCGCAATTTTCCAAGATTTGCTTCAAATTTTCAAGAAACCTTTCAAAATTCAATCTTTTAATGAAGAAACCTTCAAGAATTCATTTTCCATGTCTTTAATATTGTAAATGATGATTAAGACCCACTAAGAAATGAAAGACTCAATGCCTAAACTGAGAAAAACCTTGTCAAGTGAAATGGGATAAAAACTCATAGGCAAAACCAACTTATTCCCTGTTTCAACCATCTTTCCATGGTTTGCATGCCCACCTAGATATGTGTGACCATGCACACGCAAATCCCAACCCTATATGCACCCATTAGACTTGAGTCTATATAAGCAATCAATTCCCCCTTGGTAGCACCTTTACTTGCAGCTTCAATAAAAACTTCGAAGTTGTGATCAATATTTGTATCTAGAAGTATGGAAGTTCTAAAGATTCATCGAGTGAGAATCTAGAAAAATGAGCTTAGAGCGACCTATCGTCCAAGTTGAGCGACCTGGTGCTCAGCTCCAGTGATCAAGCACTGGATGGGTGCCTTGGCACTCACCTATGGGCGTCTTGGCACTCGGCTATAGTTACGTTGCTCGAGGTTATTTTCCAGATCCCCTATAAATACCCAACCTCATTTCAGAGCACTTCATCAATAGACATTCAACCCTAATTCTCTCTCGATTTTCGTGTCATTCCTCAAAATATTATTATTATTATTATTAATTAATTAATTAATTAATTAAGTTCTTCAAGCTCTGAATCTAAGAGGCTGTTTTGACAATTGCACAAAATGTACTTTGAACAAGGCCAACATCATCATCTTAAATTCTTCAGCGTCGAGAATGAATCCCCCCCAAATTAAATGCATTAGAAAATACTAATAATAATTGATTAATAACCTATTATTTTGATACACTTAAATTAGTAGTAATAATTAAAGTTTGTCCATTAGAAAGCGATTGTAGCCAAAGGTGTGGCTTTATGTTGATCTCTTTAAGAGCACTCCATTTCTCATCATCTCTACTCTTATCAGTTCTTAAAAGAGTTCCTAACAAAATATCACCAACATTCTTTTCAGTGTGCATAACATCTAAATTGTAAGGTAGAGGATTATGCACCCAATACTCTAACTCAAAAAGTATGCTCTTCTTAGATTGTATCATCAATTTCATTATCATTACCATGAGCAACTTTGACTTCAATATTTGATGTACTAGCTTAACTTCTTACTCTCTTCTTAGATGGCTTTTTTGAATTCCCATAAGCATGACAAGATTGTTATTGCTACATTAAAACATCTGTACCATTTGCACGAAAAGGATTGGTATGATGTTCTTCCTTTCCATCAAATAATTGAGCTTCAAAACGATAAGGATGATGAAGTGGTAACTGATGTAGAATGAGTTCCTGGTAGGGTTTCTTCTACTGAATACGTGGAGAGAGAACTTGAGGACTACACTTCGGACGAATAGGTGTTGGCTTATTCAATTCCTGAAGGCTCGGACCTTGATTCCTGCAAAACAAGGGAATACAAATCCTAGTAGTATTTTTTCCCCCTCCGATGCTTAAGTAAGTATTTGTATGAGGATTAAGGCAAATTAACAATAATTAGCAAATTGGTAATTTAGAGAGGGAAACTAGTGAGAGAAATTCTCTTAGTGTGATGTAAGAATGAATGAAGATTTAATTGAATGTTGAATGCCCCCAAAATGATGATTTTGAGGGGTATTTATAGCCTTAGGTTTGGAGGCCAACGAATTGGACGATGACATTTGTCATCGTCTAATTGGTTGATACTTGTAAAAGCTTCATGGGCTTTTACATTCAAGCCTCATGGCCCAAATTCCTCTTTTTATCCTACCTTGTAGTGTCGAATGGGGTTGCGACACGTGGCAGAGGTTTCTCTTCTTTTGAGTAGTTGTTGTGGACACGTGGCCCAATCTTACAGCGACACGTGGCCGTATGGAGCCCACCTTGGTGGTCCAGTCATTGCCAAGTGGCAATGCCACCTGGACTTTTAGTGGACTCATGGCCCAGTATTATGCTGACACGTGGCATGAGTTAGCGTGCCACATGATTTGCCCCTCAGTTGGGTGTTTGGATTCATAATCCATGCCCCAAATAACGTCTCTTTCTGTTTCGGAAGTTATTTTGTAACCCTCCTTAGCATTTATTAATGCCGCAACCACCCCTTTTGATTTTTTGGGGGGAAATTCAAATTTGAAGGGGGAATTTACTCTTGTGCCCCTTCAAATTTCTATATATATAAGATGATTGAAAATGATTATTTCACAATCATTTTCAATCATTTTATTTTACTTTCTCTCTCTAAAAGTTCTCAAGATTTCTCTCAAACTCCCAAGAAGCTTCAGAGGTGATTTCCGGCGACCTGTGGTNAGCGATTTCCGGTGACCTGTGGTGCGATTTCCGGCGAGCTGTTGCGGCGGTTTCCGGTGTGAACAGTAGATTCTAGTTTTCTTCTCTTTTTCAGGTATTTACCTGAATTCTTTTTCTTTCTTGTTTTTCCTTTACTTCTTTGTCTTTACTTTCCAATGGCTTCTTCATCCTCTTGTACCGCACATAATAATGAGAACTCTATTAAATTACTTCCTTCTCCTCGTACTACTTCTTCTGTTGGAACTCAATCTTCTGTTGTTCCTAATCACTTATTTTCCGGGTCTTTCCTACTTCCTTTTCTTCCTGTGCAGGAAGTTGTAATGGAAAGAGTTAAGCAAACTGCCTATAAAGATACTGCTACTTTGAGAGTTCCAGCATCTGAAGTTTCAGATGTGAATCCTCTTGATCAGCAAGATCCTACTCTCCAGGTTGAGGGAAGAAAGGATGCTGAAGCTGCACAGGAAGCTCCCGAGGAGGAAGTAAGGGAGGTTCCCACTAGAAAGAGAGAGGCTTCTGAGGCTACCACTTCCAAGCCTAAGAAGAAGAGAGGTGCCTACCCTGGTGCTGATGATGTAGTGATCTCCGATGAATATGTAGATGGTGTAAATAAGGTTAAACTGATTAGTGCCTTAATTTTTAATAATGAGTATTTTGAGTTGATCATCCTTACAAGGGGGATACCATTCTGGATGCCCCGGAAGACTGCTTCCCTGTTTATACTGAAGTAATTGACCTAGGACTTAGGTTTCCCACTTCCTTATTCATTTTTAATCTCTTCAAAAAGTATGACATTGGCCTATGTCAACTTACTCCCTATTCTTGAGTTCACATAATGTCTTATGTGACTTCTTGTGGCCTTAGAGGAGTGAAAGCTTCTTCTAAGGTCTTCCTTCATCTTCACCATCTCTCAAAGGCCTCCAACTGCAAACGTGGGTGGTTCTATCTGAAAAACAGTGAGGGGTTCCTCACTTGTGTAGAAAAAGCCAACAAAGTTCCCAACTGGAGGAACCATTTTGTGTTTGTGAAGTCCCATGACAAAAAATTGGTAGAACTGTTGAAAAAATTGAGTCCTTTTCCAAAATTCCTAGGAAGATCCTTTGAGCTTCCTAGATTAAGTGACAATGAGCAACAAAACTTAGAATACTTCAGATCTACCACAGTGGAGATCAAGAAACAATCTCTGACAGTTCCCTACAACTGGATCCCCTTTAGCGAATTCTTCTTAGATCGCAACTTCCTTGTTGCTGCTGGTGTAATTTATGGGGATGAGTATAACCAGGGTAATTTTTGCTTTATCATTTGATACTGAACTTCTGTTTCTTTTACCACTTTTTTTTACCAAGTATCCTTTCTTTTTGCAGAAGAAGCTCTTGCCGACCTTCCTCCATTCAAGAAAGGAAGTATGAATCAAAAAGAGTTCTGGAAGCAAGTTTCTCAAAAGCTTGGGGAGGATACTTCCTCAAAGAAGGCGAAGACTCAGGTATTTTACATTTCTGCAAAACTAAGACTTGCATTTTAGTTAAGTATTGACAGACTTCCTCACTTAGAGTCTTCCCACTTTGCCGGCTTGAACACAAGCGGGCACTAAGTGGGGAAGTTAAGTATTTAAACACCTCTTCTTAGGAATGTTATTAGGGACTTCCCTACTTAGTGACTTCCCACTTTGCCGACTTGAACGCAGGTGGGCACTAAGTAGGGAAGCTATATAATAGGTAGAAGTCTTCCCTTTCCTTAGGAAGTTTAAAACTTTACTTAGGAAGTAAGTGTAGATTTCTTTTTATAGTAAGTTCCTCCGCTGTAGGAAGCTAGAGTATTTAAGACTTCCCCTTAGGAAGTTTTAGGATCGTACTTCCCCTTAGAAAGTTAGAATGACTTTAGAGTTCCCCTCCTTGTGTCTATGTGCGTTCAACTCGGCAAAGTGGGAAGTCTTTGACTTCCTTGTTTGCTGGGTTGGACGTAGAATGGCATAAGGAGGGGAAGTCCTTTTACTTCCCCTTAGGAAGCTTTTAAGATCATACTTCCCCTTAGGAAGTATGTTAAGACTTCCTTCCATAGGAAGTTAGAATTTTTTAGACTTCCCTCCTTTGTGTCCATGTGCGTTCAACTCGGCAAAGTGGGAAGTCTTTGACTTCCTTGTTTGCCGGGTTGAACGTACAATGGCATAAGGAGGGGAAGTCCCTTTTACTTCCCCTTAGGAAGCTTTAGGTTCCTACTTCCCCTTAGGAAGTATTAGTTCACTAATTTCCCTTAGGAAGATTAAATATGACACATCCTATTAGGAAGTATCAATTCATTACTTCCCCTAAGGAAGTTTTAATATAACACTTCCCCTTAGGAAGTATTAATTCAACTTCCCTCTTTTTATGTCATTCTACGTTCAACTCGGCAAACTAGGAAGCTTAGGCTTTGGAAGTTGCAAGTTGAACCTTGGTAAGCACAAGAGAGGAAGTATTGTTCAATGTTTCCTTCTAGGAAGTTGTAAGCAATGGCTTCCCCACTTTGTGTCAATGTACATTCAAGTCGGCAAACTAGGATGTACACAAAGTGGGAAGTTATTGGTTTTTGTTCTGAAAGTTGTTCATCTTAGTAGGATCTGTTGAATATTCCTTTATACACTTCTAACACTGTCGTTTTTCAGGAGACAAGCAAGCCTTATGGGAGGAAGCCAAAGCCTTCCCATAAGAGGAAGAAGGAGTAAGTACAGAAGCACAGGGTACAAGCTCAAAGAAGGGCAAAAGAAAAGGTGCTTCCTCCAAAGCTGCTGCTACTCCGATTGAGATTACCGAGTCAAGTCCCCACACTTCCTCCCTTTCTGGGAAGAGTGCCTTTGTGATTGGGGAGAGTGATTTTGTGATAGGGGTGAGAAACAGAACTCCTCTGGCTAAACAAGATAAACCCTTGGAGAGTGACAATGGGTTGGTTGATCCTTTGACTGCCTTAACCATTCTCCAGAAGGAAAGCATTTCTGCCACTCCCCTCAACACAATGCCTGCTTCCCAATCAGCTGGCGCTTCTGAACCTCCTTCTTCTCCTCCTGATGAGGACCCTGTTATTGGTCTCTCAAAATATGTTGAGAGAAACATCCTTGAAAGTGTTAAGGCACAAGCTAGAGCTTCTTGGGGTAAGTTTAGTCATAGGTTCTGTCAAACTATACGCTCATCTTTAGATACCATTAACTCTCCCAGGAACCTAATGCCATAGTTTTACCGGTTCCCATAACAAATGAGGCTGAATCCCCCAACTTCCTTGATGACAAAGAGGAACTCCCCTCAACCAACAAAAAATTTGACTCCAACTACAAAAGGAGTTTGATTAGGGAGATCTTAAGCTGTGGAGAACTTGAGTACAAAGAGTCACTCAAGGGATCTGTCAGAGGTCATCTTCTTCCCATCTTCAATAACCTCTCTGAGGTATGCTTCCAACAACTGTTTTTTTTATTATCTTCCCATTATTATTATTATTTTATCAACTAACTCTTTGTTTCCCTTCTCTTGCAGTCTATGTTCCGTCTGGAACACTTGGCGAAACTCTATGGCTCCATGAAGGCTGAAAACGAAAAATGCATGTAGTTTTATGACAAAGCTGCTACCTATGTAGTGGCTCAAACAAACAAGATTGAGGCCAAGTGGCAGCATGCAATGAATGCTCTCTCCAGAGATCTCTACAAAACCAAGGAAGACTATCAAGTAGTCTTGGAGAGGAGCATGGAACTGGTTAACCAGATCCATGCTGACAAAGAGACTGTGGAGAAGGCTGCTGCTGTTATTGCTAACCAAGGCCGCGTTGAAAAAGACGCCAAGGATGCCAAGGAAGAGGCCAAAAAACTCAGAGAGGAAGTGGATGAGCTGAAGAGGAAGCTCAAGGAAGCTGAGGAGGAGAAGGAGAAGCTGAAAAATTAAAAGGAGGAGGCTGAACAAAAGATCTCAACCACTGCTGTTGAGAAGTACATGGAGGGCCAAGCTTTCCTTAGAGAGATGTGCTTGGAAGCTTGGGGAATGGGGTTAGAGGAATATCTAGCCTTTGACTCCTTTGAAAGAAGATTGAACTATGTCAACATGGTTCATATCAAAAAACAAGCTGAAGCAACTCCGCCTCCTTCCTTTGATTATTCAGAAGAAGAAGAAGTTCAAGAAGGGAGTGAAGATGAAGAAGAGGAGAGTTTTGAGAAGGAGAAGCAAGAAGAAGAAGAGAAGAGCAAATAAGCTTCAGAAGTCCATAATGACAAACATCAAGGTTGATGCTCTTCATCAAAATTTCAATGATTGCTTTTAATTTTCTTTCAACAATTAGAATTTCTTTGAACAATATTAGAATGATTGGAACAGTGATTTGAATAGCAACACTTTCAAAGTGTTTCTTGTAATATTTGTTTTTATGTTTCTTTTAATGCGATCTTTGTTCTAGCTTTTTAAATCTTGAAGCTTGATTTCTTTACACAAGAATATGAAGTCTTGGTTCATCTTCTCAAGGTTCCCCAGGCCATGGGATCTACCCTCACAGGTTTACAAGAATATGAACTCTTGGTTCATCTTCTCAAGGTTCCCCATGGGATCTTAGGAACTTTAATTATGTTTTCCCTTAGGAACTCTTAGGAAGGTTCCCCATGGGACCTTAGAAACTTCAATTATGTTTTCCCTTAGGAACTCTTCCGAAGGTTCCCCATGGGACCTTAGGAACTTCAATTATGTTTTCCCTTAGGAAGTTCATAACTAACCCACCAATGGGAACTCTTATTGTTCCTTATGGAGAACACTTGTTCATTTCTGATAGGCTTGTAGGGTTCTCTTTCCCCCAAATTAAGCTTCAAGTTAACCAGGTTCAGCCTTTTGCTGAGATCCCTAAGTTTTGCTGAGATCCCTAAGTTTACTAGAAGTCCTAGTACTTATTAGACTGATTGCCCTTAAACTTAAGGAATCGAAGCAAGTATTATAACTTTTTAATCTTAATGCCCTTAGCATTTTCAAGGACTTTTAGTCACATTTTTAAGACTCTTGGTCTAATTGTAGGACCCTTAGTCCTACTTTTAAGACACTTGTTCTAATCGTAAGACCCTTAGTCTCACTTCCTTTGTCTTAAGTCTCTTTTTGCTTAAGTAACAAAGTATGACTTTGGGATCTTGCCCTAGTCTTGCCCTAATGGGAAGTTACCCAGGGCTCTAGGGTCTTACCCTAGCCTTGCTTAATAAGCAAAATAAAATGTAATAAGCTAAATTATCACACATGCAGAAATAGAGTTTTCATTAATTATGGCCCGTAGCCAATTTTAATACAAATGTAAACTCCAGTTTCTATAAAAAAGATCAACTTGGACCTTATTTATATGGCCGTAGCCTATTCATCTGATTCCGTAAATCAGGGTTACGTATAATACCTCTTTAAATTATTAGCATTCCAAGTTCGTGGCAGTTCATAACCATCCAAACTTTTAAGTCGATAAGTACCATCTCGCACAATTTCCACAATCTCGTAGGGACCTTCCCAATTCGAAGTTAACTTGCCTTGCTCATTTGCCCTTCCTATGGCTTCCATTTTCCTCAAAACTAGATCTCCAAGCTTCATGGGCCTATTGTTAACCCTTTTATTATGTTGTCTAGCCATCCGAAGCTTGTACAGTTGCTGTCTAAGCAAGGCATTACCTCTCACCTCAGGTAAGGTATCAAGAGCAGCTTTCATCAATTCCCAATTCGCATCTTCATTATACAGCATCACTCTGAGAGTAGGTTCACACATTTCGATGGAAAGAATACCTTCAGCTTCGTACATCAACATGAAGGGAGTTTATCCAGTTGAGTTCTTGACGGTGGTCCTTATCGACCATAAGACATTGTATAATTCATCGACCCATAATCCTTTAGCCTTCTCAAGCTTCTTCCTCAGTCCATCACCGATTATCTTATTGAAAGCTTTAACTTGTCCATTGGCCCAAGGATAGCCTACGGAAGCAAAGTTAGCAGAGATGCCCTGATCTTCTAACCATTTTCTCAATTGCGGTATTTCGAACTGCGGACCATTATCAAACACAATAGATTGCGAAACTCTGAATCGTGTGATGAGGTTCTTCCATATAAACCACTGTACATCCGAGTGTTTGATATTCTTCATCGGCTCTGCCTCCACCCATTTTGTGAAGTAGTCCACAGCTACCAACACATACTTTCTTTGCCCCAAGGCCTGAGGGTATGGACCAAGGATGTCTACGCCCCACTTGGCAAAAGGAAGTGGGCTGATAATTGGACTTGAAACATTAGCCGGTTGGTGGTGCAAATTTCCGTAAAACTGACATTTCTTACACTTGTTGACGTAATTCATAGCATCTTGCCTTAGTGACGGCCAGTAATACCCTGTGCGAAGTGCCTTTTCAGCTATGGCTTGTCCCCCTATATGAGACCCACAAAACCCCTCATGAATATCTTCCAAAACTTCTTTACCTTGCTCGGGGGTGATGCACTTCAATAGTGGATGAGTGAACGATTTCTTGTATAATTGCCCTTGCCATAGCACAAACCATGCATCTCTTGCCTTGACATACTTAGCTTGTCCTGCATCAGCTGGCAGGGTTCCATTTGTTTTGTAAGCAATAATTTCATCCATCCAGGTACTTTCCCTGCTAATGAAGTTTACATCTCTTTCTTTGTCAATACTCTTTTTTTCCTTAACTTCCCAAAAAATAGTTCGGGGTGAGTCTCCTATAGCAGAACTAGCTAACTTGGACAAGGCGTCAGCCTGATTGTTCTCGGATTGGGGAACTTGCATTAACTCAAAACTTTCGAGATCTTTAACATCTTCTTGCAACATTTGCAAATACTTGCTCATGCCCTCATCGCGGGCTTCATAGTGTCCCAAGTATTGTCTCACAATCAGTTGTGAATCAGACATAGCCTCTATCTTCCTAGCACCAGCAGCTTTACACATCTTAATTCCTGCAATTAAGGCCTCATACTCAGCTTCATTGTTCGAAGTCTGAAATTTGAACCTCATTGCATACTCGTACAAATCTCCCTCAGGAGATTTGCATATGATTCCCACTCCACACCCATTTTGGGTGGATGACCCATCAACATGTAGTGTCCAGTAGTCAATACTTGCCTTCTCAATCTGAGGCCTGGTCCTTTCAACAATGAAGTCGGCAAACGCTTGTCCCTTAATCGCTTTCCTAGGCTCATACAAAATCTCAAATGAACCCAACTCGATAACCCACTTAAGCATCCTACCAGAAGATTCTTTAGTTAGGCATGACTTAAGTGGCTGATCCGTATAAACAATGATTTGGTGGGACAAGAAGTAGGGCCTCAGTTTTCTGCTTGCTAAAAACAATGCTAATCCAAACTTCTCAATCATAGCATATCTCAGTTCGGCATTCTGGAGAATATGGCTGACAAAATAAACCGGATGTTGAACTCCATCCCTCTCAGCGAACAAAACAACTGAGAGTGCATATTCTGATATAGCAAGGGACATATAAAAAATTTCTTTTTCTTGGGGGCTTACCAACTTGGGAAGAGAATGGAGATGATCCTTTAATTTAATAAAGGCTTCCTCAGTTGATTGAGTCCTTCAAATTTGTTTGCTTTCTTCTTGATCGTATCAAAGAAGAAGTGGCACTTATCTCCTACCCTTGACAGGAACCTTCCCAAGCCTGCTAAGCACCCAGTTAACTTCTGCACATCTTTAACACTTCGGGGAGAAGTCATATTCAACACGGCCTTGACCTTGTCTGGATTGACTTCAATCCCCCTTTCATCAAAAAGAAACCCCAGGAACTTGCCCGAGGTGACACCAAAAACACACTTCTTAGGATTCAACCTCATCTTATACTTCCTCAAAGTTTCAAAAGTTTCCTTTAAATTGGCTACATGATCCTTGGCTTCCTTACTTTTGACAATCATATCATCAATGTATACTTCCATATTCCTTCCTAATTGTTGCTTGAATACTTCATTAACTAGTCTCTGGAAGGTAGCTGGAGCATTCTTCAAACCGAAGGGCATTCTTGTATAACAGTACAGGCCTGTTTCCGTAACAAACGCTGTTTTTTCCTAATCTTCCTCCCATAGAGGAATTTGATGAAAACCGGAATAGGCGTCCATAAAACTCAACAAGGCATGTCCTGCCGTAGAATCAACAAACCGATCGATCTTGGGCAACGAAAAGCTATCCTTAGGGCACACCTTGTTTAAGTCTGTGTAATCCACGCACATTCTCATTGTTCCATTAGGTTTTGGCACCAATATAACATTTGCCACCCAATCAAGATATTGGCATGGACGAATGAATCCTGCTTCCAATAACTTTTTTACCTCTTCATCTGCAGCTTTGTTACGAACTTCACCAAGATTTCTTTTCTTTTGCCTGACAGGCTTCAATTAAGGCTTAACCTTGAGCTTGTGAACAGCCACTTCTGGGTCAATCCCTGGCATCTCTTCAACTTCAAATGCAAAAACATCTTTGTATTGTCTAAGTAAGGCTCTTATCTCTGCCCCAACATGTTCGTCAGGTGCTTGTCCAATCTTGACTGTTCTATCAGGCTTCATCTCATCCAACACAAAATCTTCGTGCTCACCTCCAGGTTGAGGTCTTGGGGCTTGATTCAAGCTATGAACAGCCATAACTTGGTCCTTGGGAGCTTCTTCTACTTTGCTTTTCTTACTTGGTTCGCCACTTTCACTTGACCTAGCTTCCGCTTTTAATGTGGTAACATAACACTCTCTTGCCAGTTGCTGGTCTTCATGAATTGTTCCCATAGTACCATTGTTACACTCATTCTTCAAGAGCATGAGGTGGGTAACAATAATTGCCCTGATAGCATTAAGTGTTGGCCTTCAAAGAATCACATTCTATGCCTGTAGCTGTTTCACTACAAGGAACTTGACGAACATGTTTCGAGCACAGTCTTTATCTCCGACTCGAACCGGAAAAGTCACTGTTCCCAAGGGATTGATAATTCCTCCTCCAAACCCAATGATGGGATGGTGGATTGGTTCTAACTTTGATGAATCATACTTCAACTTCCTCAAACAACTGTAACTGATTATATCAGATGAACTTCCCGTGTCAACAAGTATTCTCTTTACCTTCATATTTGCTATTTTCAGCTCTATTACCAGGGGTTCATCATGAGGTGTTCATACTTTGCCCCGGTCCCTGTCACTGATCAGTACTTCCGGAAATTTAATTTTAGCATCTTTCCCAGTTTCAGGTGACGATTCCCGAACTAGGCGTCGCACATATTCGTTACTTCGCTTCATAATAGGACTTCCAGCAGCAAAGCCCCCAGAGATTACATAGACAACATCTTCCGTCTCATAGCCCTCCTTTGTCACCTCACTTTTAGTGTCTGACTTCTGCTTGGCACTCTTGTCAGAGGACTTGATTAAATGTTGACTAATCTTCCCTTTAGCAGCAAGAGCTTCAAGGGTTCTCCGAATATTGAAGCAATCATTGGTATGATGCCCCACATCTTTGTGAAAGTAGCAGTATTTACTTGAATCTCGATCTTCTTTTGCACTTCTCAATGGAGGTGGATCATCAATGTCAATAATCCCTCGGATCTCCTTAAAGACTGAATGGAGATCCTTTGTGAATTCAACTCTCGGCGCATTATTCGCCTTTCTCTTCCTGTTTTGATCATTTGACTTGTTTGATGAGCCAGCCATCCAAGTAGCATGTCTCTTCTGATCTTTATTTCTTGATCCGTGATCATTCTTCTTGTCCTTGCGGGTGGAAGCACATAGCTCCTGAGCATGGATGAAGCATTCAGCCTCCTTTAGAATCCCCTTCAAGGTTTTACAATTCCTTCTCACCAAATCAAACTTAAAGGTTCCATCACGCAGCCCTCTGAAGAAGCTATCAAAGGCAACTCCTTCAGAGAGGTTAGGTATCTGCAATGATTCAAGATTGAACCTTTGGACGTAACTTCTTAATGATTCCTTCTCACCTTGCACGATCTTGGCTAAGTGCATACTCGTCTTCTTCTCACGTTTGTTGGCTAAGTGCATACTCGTCTTCTTCTCACGTTTGTTAGCCATGAATATGTGCGACGCCTAGTTCGGGAATCATCACCTGAAACTAGGGAAGATGCTAAATTTGAATTTCCGGAAGTACTGATCAGTGACAGGGACCGGGGGAAAGTCCGAACTCCTCATGATGATCCCCTGGTAATAGAGCTGAAAGTGGCAAATATGAAGGTAAAGAGAATACTTGTTGACACGGGAAGTTCATCTGATATAATTAGTTACAGTTGTTTGAGGAAGTTGAAGTATGATTCATCAAAGTTAGAACCAATCCACCATCCCATTATTGGGTTTGGAGGAGGAATTATCAATCCCTTGGAAACAGTGACTTTGCCGGTTAGACTCGGAGATAAAGACTGTGCTCAAAACATGTTCGTCAAGTTCCTTGTAGTGAAAGACCTCCAGGCATACAATGTGATTCTTGGAAGGCCAACACTTAATGCTATCCGGGCAGTTATTGTTACCTACCTCATGCTCATGAACTATGAGTGTAACAATGGTACTGTGGGAACAATTCATGGAGACCAGCAACTGGCAAGAGAGTGTTATGTTACCACATTAAAAGCGGAAGCCTGGTCAAGTTAAAGTGGCAAACCAAGTAAGAAAAGGAAAGTAGAAGAAGCTCCCCCAAGGACCAAGGTATGGCTGTTTATAGCTATAATCAAGCCCCAAGACCTCAACCTGGAGGTGAGCACGAAGATTTTGTGTTGGATGAGATGAAGCCTGATAGAACAGTTAAGATTGGACAAGCAGCTGACGAACATGTTGGGGCAGAGATAAGAGCCTTACTTAGGCAATACAAAGATGTTTTTGCATTTGAAGTTGAAAAAATGCCAGGGATTGATCCGGAAGTGGCTGTTCACAAGCTCAATGTTAAGCCTGAATTGAAACCTGTCAGGCAAAACAAAAGAAATCTTGGTGAAGTTCGTAACAAAGCTGCAGATGAAGAGGTAAAAAAGCTATTGGAAGCAGGATTCATTCGTCCATGCCAATATCCTAATTGGGTGGCAAATGTTGTATTGGTGCCAAAACCTAATGGAAAATGAGAATGTGCGTGGATTACACAAACTTAAACAAGGCGTGCCCGAAGGATAGCTTTCCGTTGCCCAAGATCGATCGGTTGGTTGATTCTACGGCAGGACATGCCTTGTTGAGTTTTATGGACGCCTATTCCGACTTTCATAAAATTCCTCTATGGGAGGAAAATCAGGAAAAAACAGCGTTTGTTATGGAAACAGGCCTGTACTGTTATACAAGAATGCCCTTCGGTTTGAAGAATGCTCCAGCTACCTTCCAGAGACTAGTTAATGAAGTATTCAAGCAACAATTAGGAAGGAATATGGAAGCATACATTGATGACATGATCGTCAAAAGTAAGGAAGCCAAGGATCATGTAGCCGATTTAAAGGAAACTTTTGAAACTTTGAGGAAGTATAAGATGAGGTTGACTACGAAGAAGTGTGTTTTTGTTGTTACCTCAGGCAAGTTCCTGGGGTTTCTTGTTGATGAAAGGGGGATAGAAGTCAATCCAGAGAAGGTCAAGGCCGTGTTGGATATTACTTCTCCCCGAAGTGTTAAATTAGTGCAGAAGTTAACTGGGTGCTTAGCAACCTTGGGAAGATTCCTGTCAAGGGCAGGAGATAAGTGCCACTTCTTCTTTGATACAATCAAGAAGAAAGCCAACAAATTTGAATGGACTCAATCAGCTGAGGAAGCCTTTATTTAATTAAAGGATTATCTCCGTTCTCTTCCCAAGTTGGTAAGCCCCAAGGAAAAAGAAATTTTGTATATGTACCTTTCTATATCAAAATATGCACTCTCAGCTGTTTTGTTGGCTGAGAGGGACGGAGTTCAACATTTGGTTTATTTTGTCAGCCATATTCTTCAGAAAGCCGAACTGAGATATGCTACGATTGAGAAGTTTGGATTAGCATTGTTTTTAGCAAGCAGAAAACTGAGGCCCTACTTCTTGTCCCACCAAATCATTGTTCACACGGATCTACCGCTTAAGTCATGCCTAACTAAAGAATCTTCTGGTAGGATTCTTAAGTGGGTTATCGAGTTGGGCTCATTTGAGATTTTGTATGAGCCTAGGAAAGCGATTAAGGGACAAGCGTTTGCCGACTTCACTATTGAAATGACCAGGCCTCATATTAAGAAGCCAAGTATTGACTACTGGACACTACATGTTGATGGATCATCCACCCAAAATGGGTGTGGAGCGAGAATCATATGCAAATCTCCTGATGGAGATTTGTACGAGTATGCAATGAGGTTCAAATTTCAAACTTCGAACAATGAAGCTGAGTATGAGGCCTTAATTGCAGGAATTAAGATGTGTAAAGCTGCTGGTGCTAGGAAGATAGAGGCTATGTCTGATTCACAACTGATTTTGAGTCAATACTTGGGAGACTATGAAGCCCGTAATGAGGGCATGAGCAAGTATTTGCAAAGGTTGCAAGAAGAAGTTAAAGATCTCGAAAGTTTTGAGCTAATGCAAGTTCCCCGATCCAAGAACAATCAGGCTGACACCCTGTCCAAGTTAGCTAGTTCTGCTATAGGAGACTCACCCCGAACTGTGTTTTGGAATGTCTTATGGTCGATAAGGACCACCGTCAAGAACTCAACTGGAGAAACTCCCTTCATGTTGATGTACGGAGCTGAAGTTGTTCTTCCCATCGAAATGTGTGAACCTACTCTCAGAGTGATGTTGTATAATGAAGATGCGAATTGGGAATTGATGAAAGCTGCTCTTGATACCTTACCTGAGGTGAGAGGTAATGCCTTGCTTAGACAGCAACTGTACAAGCTTCGGATGGCTAGAGAACATAATAAAAGGGTTAACAATAGGCCCATGAAGCTTGGAGATCTAGTTTTGAGGAAAATGAAAGCCATATGAAGGGCAAATGAGCAAGACAAGTTGACTTCGAATTGGGAAGGTCCCTACGAGATTGTGGAAATTGTGCGAGTAGGTACTTATCGACTCAAGAGTTAGGATGGTTATGAACTGCCACGAACTTGGAATGCTAATTATTTAAAGAGGTATTATGTGTAACCCTGATTTACGGAATCAGATGAATAGGCTACGGCCATATAAATAAGGTCCAAGTTGATCTTTTTTCTAGAAACTGGAGTTTACATTTGTATTAAAATTGGCTACGGGCCATAATTAATGAAAACTCTATTTCTACATGTGTGATAATTTAGCTTATTACATTTTATTTTGCTTATTAAGCAAGGCTAGGGTAAGATCCCAAAGTCATACTTTGTTACTTAAGCAAAAAGAGACTTAAGACAAAGGAAGTGGGACTAAGGGTCTTACAATTAGACCAAGTGTCTTAAAAGTAGGACTAAGGGTCATACAACTAGACCAAGTGTCTTAAAAGTGGGACTAAGGGTCTTACAATTAGACCAAGAATCTTAAAAATATGACAAAGTCCTTGAAAATGCTAAGGGCATTAAGATTAAAAAGTTATAATACTTGCTTCGATTCCTTAAGTTTAAGGGCAATTAGTCTAATCAGTACTAGGACTTTTAGTAAACTTAGGGATCTCAGCAAAACTTAGGGATCTCAGCAAAAGGCCGATCCTAGTTAACTTGAAGCTTAATTTGGGGGAAAGAGAACCCTACAAGCCTATCAAAAATGAGCAAGTGTTCTCTATAAGGAACAATAAGAGTTCCCATTGGTGGGTTAGTTATGAACTTCCTAAGGGAAAACATAATTAAAGTTCCTAAGGTCCCATGGGGAACCTTCCTAAGAGTTCCTAAGGGAAAACATAATTAAAGTTCCTATGGTCCCATGGGGAACCTTCCTAAGAGTTCCTAAGGGAAAACATAATTAAGGTTCCTTTGATCCCGTGGGGAACCTTGAGAAGGTGAACTAAGAATTCATATTTTTTAAACCTGCGATGCATGATCCCATGGCCTGGGGAACTTTGAGAAGATGAACCAAGAGTTCATATTCTTGTGTAAAGAAATCAAGCTTCAAGATTTAAAGAGCTAAAACAAAGATCGCATTAAAAGAAATTTAAAATCAAATATTACAAGAAACACTTTAAAAGTGTTCCTATTCATATCACTATTCCATTCATTCTAATATTGTTCAAAGAAATTCTAATTGTTCAAAGAAAATTAAAAGCAATCATTGAAATTTTGATGAAGAGCATCAACCTTGATGTTTGTCATTATGAACTTCTGAAGCCTCTTTGCTCTTCTCTTCTTCTTCTTTCTTCTCCTTCTCAAAACTCTCCTCTTCTTCATCTTCACTCCCTTCTTGAACTTCTTCTTCTGAATAATCAAAGGAAGGAGGCGGAGTTGCTTCAGCTTGCTTTTTGATATAAAACATTTTGACATAGTTCAATTTTCTTTCAAAGGAGTCAAAGGCTAGATATTCCTCTAACCCCATCCCCCAAGCTTCCAAGCACATCTCTCTAAGGAAGGCTTGACCCTCCATGTACTTCTCAACAGCAGTGGTTGAGATCTTTTGTTCAGCCTCCTCCTTTTCATTTTTCAGCTTCTCCTTCTCCTCCTCAGCTTCCTTGAGCCTGCTCTTCAGCTCATCCACTTCCTCTCTGAGTTTTTTGGCCTCTTCCTTGGCATCCTTGGCGTCTTTTTCAACGCGGCCTTGGTTAGCAATGACATCACTTCTCCAGAGTCTCTTTGTCAGCATGGATCTGGTTAGCCAGTTACATGCTCCTCTCCAAGACTACTTAATAGTCTTCCTTTGTTTTGTGGAGATCTCTGGAGAGAGCATTCATTGCATGCTGCCACTTGGCCTCAATCTTGTTTGTTTGAGCCACTACATAGGTAGCAGCTTTGTCATAGAACTCCATGCATTTTTTATTTTCAGCCTTCATGGAGTCATAGAGTTTGGCCAAGTGTTCCAGACGGAACATAGACTGCAAGAGAAGGGAAACAAAGAGTTAGTTGATAAAATAATAATAATAATGGGAAGAGAATAAAAAAAACAATTGTTGGAAGCATACCTCAGAGAGGTTATTGAAGATGGGAAGAAGATGGCCTCTGACAGATCCCTTGAGTGACTCTTTGTACTCAAGTTCTCCACAGCTTAAGATCTCCCTAATCAAACCCCTTTTGTAGTTAAAGTCAAATTTTTTGCTGGTTGAGGGGAGATCCTCTTCGTCATCAAGGAAGTTGGGGGATTCAGCCTAATCTGTTATGGGAACCGGTAAAACTATGGCATTAGGGTTCCTGGGAGAGTTAATGGTATCTGAAGATGAGCGTGTAGTTTGACAGAATCTATGACTAAACTTACCCCCAAAAGCTCTAGCATGTGCCTTAACACTTTTGGGGATGTTTCTCTCAACATATTTCGAGAGACCAATAACAGGGTCCTCATCAGGAGGAGAAGAAGGAGGTTCAAAAGCGCCCGCTGATTGGGAAGCAGGCATTGTGTTGAGGGGAGTGTCAGAAATGCTTTCCTTCAGGAGAATGGTTAAGGCAGTCAAAGCATCAACCAACCCATTGTCACTCTCCAAGGGGTTATCTTGTTCAGCCGGAGGAGTTCTGTTCCTCACCCCTTTTGATGTGGCACGCCAACTCATGCCACGTGTCAGCATAAT
>PYUH01000641.1:54607-65266 GCA_016808085.1 Suaeda aralocaspica | reverse complement strand
CATACTGGGCCACTGTCCACTAAAATCCAGGTGGCACTGCCACTTGGCACTGACTGGACCACCAAGGTGGCTCCACACGGCCATGTGTCGTTGTAAGATTGGGCCACGTGTCCACAACAAATACTTAAAAGAAGAGAAATCTCTGCCACGTGTCGCAATCCTATTCGAGGCTACAAGTAGGGAAAAAAGGAGGAATTTGGGCCTTGAGGCTTGAATGCAAAAGCCCTGAGGCTTGATCAGCATCAACCAATTGACGATGACAAATGTCTCGTCCTATTGTTAGCCTCTAAACCTAAGGCTATAAATACCCCTCAAAATCATCATTTTGGGGGCATTCAACATTCAAAACATTCAATCAAACTTCATTCATCACACTAAGAGAATTTCTCTCACTAGTTTCCCTCTCTAGATCACCAAATGCTAATTATTGTTAATTTGCCTTAATCCTCATACAATACTTACTTAGCATCGGAGGGGAAAAAATCCTACGAGGATTTTATTCCCTTGTTTTGCAGGAATCGAGGTCCGAGCCAGCAGAAGTGAACAAGCCAACACCTGTCCATCTGACGTGTAGTCCTCTAGTTCCCTCTCCACGTATTCATTTGAAGAGACCCTACGAGGAACCCTTTCTCATCATTTGGCGCCGTCTGGGGGAGGGCACCTGAGTGATGACTGGTGGTTCACATCCAACCGAGGATGAACTCGGTACCTGATCAATCCGGGAACTATGAAACCGGACAAGGAACTGGCTCTCCTAAAGGGAAAGCAACAGAGGACAACCCGTGACTATGGTCAACTCAGAGTATCTTGGAAGGTCTCAAAGAGTCCTTACGGTGCTCTATACCGGAGCATTCCCAAGAGAACTCATGAGGAGGGTGAACCTCGCCAGAGAAAGCTTAAGGGAAGTCGTGTCAAGAAATCAAGTGAAGGAAAACTAACTTTTCCAAGAGAAAGTTGAAAAAATCAGAAGGAAAGAACTTCATTGAAAGCTCACTGGGGTGCACTCAAAAGTATCCTGTCCCATTGTACGTTCAACCCGGCAAACAAGGAAGTCAAAGACTTCCCACTTTGCCGAGTTGAACGCACGTGGACACAAAGGAGGGAAGTCTAAAAATTCTAACTTCCTAAGGGAAGAGACTTTCTATAATAGGAAGTCTAGACACACTTCTTGAGAGGAAGTATGATCTCAAAAGCTTCCTAAGGGGAAGTAAAAGGACTTCCCCTCCTTATGCCATTCTACGTTCAACCCGGCAAACAAGGAAGTCAAGGACTTCCCACTTTGCCGAGTTGAACGTACATGGACACAAAGAGGGGAACTCTAAAGTCATTCTAACTTCCTAAGGGGAAGTACGATCCTAAAACTTCCTAAGGGGAAGTCTTAAATACTCAAGCTTCCTACAGGAGAGGAAGTTACTATAAAGAGAAATTTACATTTCCTAAGTAAAGTTTTAAACTTCCTAAGAAGAGGGAAGACTTTCTACCAATTATATAGCTTCCCTACTTAGTGCCCACCTGCGTTCAAGTCGGCAAAGTGGGAAGTCACTAAGTAGGGAAGTCCCTAATAATATTCCTAAGAGGAAGTGTTTAAATACTTAACTTCCCCACTTAGAGCCCACTTGCGTTCAATCCGGCAAAGTGGGAAGACTCCAAGTGAGGAAGTCTATTAATATAAAAAAAAAAAAGAGAAAAAAAAAGTGTATATATATATATATATATAACTAAAATGCAAGTCTTAGTTTTGCAGAAATGTAAAATACTTGAGTCTTCGCCTTCTTTGAGGAAGTATCCTCCTTTCTTGAATGGAGGAACGTCAGCAAGAGCTTCTTCTGCAAAAAGAAAGGAAACTTGGTTAGATAAGTGGAAAAAGAAACAGAAGTTCAGTATCAAATGATAAAGCAAAAATTACCCTAGTTATACTAATCCCCATAAATTACACCAGCAGCAATAAGGAAGTTGCGATCTAAGAAGAATTCGCTAAAGGGGATCCAGTTGTAGGGAACTGTCAGAGTTTGTTTCTTGATCTCCACTGTGGTAGATCTGAAATATTCTAAGTTTTGTTGCTCATTATCACTCAATCTAGGAAGCTCAAAGGATCTTCCTAGGCATTTTGGAAAAGGATTCCATTTTTTCAACACTTCTACCAGTTTTTTGTCGTGGGACTTCACAAACACAAAATGGTTCCTCCAGTTGGGAACCTTGTTGGCTTTTTCTACACAAGTGAGGAACCCCTCACTGTTTTTCAGATAGAACCACCCACGTTTGCAGTGGGAGGCCTTTGAGAGATGGTGAAGATGAAGGAAGACCTTAGAAGAAGCTTTCACTCCTCTAAGGCCACAAGAAGTCACATAAGACATTATGTGAACCCAAGAATTGGGAGTAAGTTGACATAGGCCAATGTCATACTTTTTGAAGAGATTAAAAATGAATAAGGAAGTGGGAAACCTAAGTCCTAGGTCAATTACTTCAGTATAAACAGGGAATTAGTCTTCCGGGTGACACGTGGCAGAGAGATTTCTTTCTTTTAAGTATTTGTTGTGGACCAGTGGCCCAATTTACAACGCAACATGGCCGTGTGGAGCCCACCTTGGTGGTACAGTCAGTGCCAAGTGGCAGTGCCACCTGGACTTTTTGTGGACAGTGGCCTGTATTATGCTGACACGTGGCATGAGTTGGCGCTGCACATCATTTGCCCCTCAGTTGGGTGTTTGGATCCGTAATCCATGCCCCAAACTGGAGTCTCTTTCTTTTCGGAAGTTATTTGTAACCCTCCTTTAGCATTTATAAAGCGCAACCACCCCTTTTGATTTTTTGGGGGGAAATTCAAATTGAAGGGGGAATTACTCTTTGCCCCTTCAAATTTCTTATATTAGGATGATTGAATATTGTCACAATCATTCATCATTTATTCATTCTCTGCTAAAAGTTCCCAAGCCTGCAAGCCCAAAGAAGTTTCGAGAGGCGATTTACCGGCAAAAACTTGTGGGTGCGATGTTTCGGCGCGGAGGCTTGGCAAGCGATGAGTGTCTCTGACTTTGCGGCCGGTGCCGCAGCCATCTGTGTGGACATCATCTCCTCTTATTTTCGTCGGCTGGGTGAAGCAAAACCTTTGGCCCCCCCACTCTGCTTCGTTCCTGATCACCTTTCCTGTAACCCTCTTGAGTGTGCAATACTCAGGCTGCATTGCTTCATAAGTGTGAGCTTGTTTTCACCTAAAACGCCTACCTTTTGGATGTGCTGAAGTAGAGATCTTAGCTATTCCTTCGACTCGCCTCCTGCATTGCCACCATTTTTGCATGCTTCGCGAAGTAGCAGCACTGGTTTGTTTCCTGGACGCCCCCCGCGATTGCGGTTACCACATATGTAACTACATATCGTTTGTGCTCGCGCCCCCCTGAGGCTCTGCTCCCTCCCCCTGATTGCCCCACCCCCTATTCTTCCTTGGCGGTGTTCGACAAAGACCCCCCCCCTTTATCTTTATGTCCTCCTGTCGCTCGCGAACATTATGCTTCACCCCATTCCAATGCTTCGGGGTAGGAACTGCGTCACTTGTAAAGCTTGCTAGAGAATGAATATGTCGGGTTTTGTGGCCTAGCACGTAAATCAATGTCTTCTAGTGCCACTTAGATCTGGTACTTAGGCCCCCGCCTCTCTTCTTTTCTGCGGGCGACCGGCCTTTATCCACATTCTATGATTAACCATTGGTAGTTCACGGAAGTGCTAGATCAATATGAAAATCTTTGAGCACCTTCTGTGTAGGTCGTTGCTGCACAGGATCGTTTTTAGGGCTCAATTTGTAGCCTAAACACCTTTGTCTACAAGATCTTCAAGTCACATCTTTTTTCACGTATTCCACTGTTATTGACATCTCATCTGCGTTCAATTGTCTTCAAATCATCCATAGACATAATAATACCCCACTGCCCCGGCATCTCTAGAAACTTCACGGAGCAATCGGTCATTTTCTATTTTCTTTCCCCAATTTTCACTAAGCGATGTACCACCTACGCCCTGATTGTTTCAATCATTAAAGGGTCTCTTTCTCCTTCCTACCACTGTGTCTGCGAATGTGAACCCGTTGCTTCAGGGCCACTGCCCCCCTTCGCGCGTTTCTGTATAATCATATTCCAAGTGGCCGTATAAGAAGTGTACACCACCATTAGTCGTAAAATCAAGTTCACTGGTTTACTGCCAGGACTAATAAGAATCTGAACTAGTTGCATCCACCACGGGGGAAATGTTCTACCCACCAAGCAATACCAGGTTTGTGGAATCCTTGTGCAAATAACCGTGCGTTGTGCTAACCATTTCACCCTTTTCATTCTTGTTGTCCAAAGACCCCATTTATATCCCCAACATGGTTTACATCTTCAGTTCTACGAATACTGGCCCAAATACTTCTCTCTTTGCAAGTGTTTCAACTTCTGCTCATGCTGATTTATTTTGCCACTCATTCTTTTCCCCTACATTCTTCAATTGATCTTAGGTCATGTCCTCCTTTTCATTCATAAATCAGTGCTACCGTTATTGCCAAAAAAACATCATCGACGTCGATTTCATTCGGTTCCAAGTTCTTCTAGATGACCTAATCTGATTGAGCTCCTTCAATTCAGGACTGAGGTTTCTAGCACACTATCATTGATCATGTTATGGTCTGTTGGAGATCCTTCATTTATTGTCTTCCTCAATCTGGCATTACTTATTCCCATTGCTCCTTTCTTTTCGAGGATTCTTATCTTTGGAAACTCTTCGGTTACTACGCTCGGCGTGCTTAGATCATGAATTGTTTTTCAGGGAAATCATCTTGTAGGAGCATTTACAGCGGTATAGTGACTTAGTCCTCTCTTTCGGTCCGTCATGCGTCTTGCATGATTTGCTCGCTTGGAACTTAATGATCTTTTGGACTTCCAATTCCCATTGTTAGTGCGAGGATCAAGGTGGTTAATGATGATCATTCCAATAATTTTATTCTCCCGCGGATTGTTCTTCCCCCTACTGCTGGGAACATCTTACTCCGTTAACCGTGACAATTTGCCCAAACGAGCATAGTCATAGGGTCACCTTTTCATGGTCAGGTATGAGAGATTGAGGGGGATGCAAACCGACATCTATGCCGCCGCCTTTGAGGACCCATTTGGGTTGTGGTTGGCAGCCTTGGCCCTAACCGTCTATCCAAAAGTTTCTTAGATGGCCATTCTGAGTTCTGCCCACAAAACCAATGTTGAGGGAGATACTTAGTTTATGGTTGGCGATGCGGAGTCGTGCTTTGCAGATGTAAACTCGCCTTGTCCCCCCCGCCGTAGACATCGGGTAGACCACCCTGTCCTCAGTACTGGTCTAGTAATCAACTGGAAGCAGTTTCCTTCGTGCTTCTGCCCCAGACCCTTTTGTGCTGCCCATGGCTACAGGCTGTTCCCCTTAACTTCCACTCGCATACACTAATCCTTCACGCTTTGACGTACCTTACCAGCCCTTCTCCAGCCGTTATATCTTCTCGGACCTCTGGCCCTTGTGTCGTAATCTTATCCTTGGCCCAGTACCCTCGCCAACGCCCGTCGGGTGGCTAGTCGGACACATGGCCATCTAGTCGAGCATCGATTAAACCCAACCATATCTAACTGGTCCATGATGGATGTATTGGTCCACATATGTTCCTGTCGACGTTAAGGACAAGAATAGATTCTAATTTATTTCGTGGTGATGGCCGACGATCAACGTGACCTGGGAGACAGCAGCCCAAGGAATCCTCCCTTTTGACGCTTGTGGCTCTTCACCGACTGTCCATGTGACTTGTCCCTTCTTTTGCCTCATTTGATGCCCCGGGATGGCCTAACCGGTATGCCCAAATATAAAGCATCTTTCCCACTTTGGTTTTACCCTCGCATCTCGTTTCCTGTCCCTCCTTTTGTGTCGTCCAGCCAGTGGCGAGTGCCCGCTCTCTTCCACCTACCGCTTAGGCTTGGGTTATACTCGTCCTTTGCAGCTCCTTCTTCGTCTTATGTTCCTATGGTATCGTTTGCCGGAATTTTACCCCTCATAACTTTCTTTGCGCCCTCGGGGAGCCCCCAAGATCAACATTTCGAATTTTGTTTCCCATAGGCCAACGAAGTGCTCTTCGCGCTCTTCAATAATGTTTGCACACTGGATGCGTCTGCCCTTCTATTAATCCCCCTGCGACCCTATCCTATTCTTCAGATTGTCTGAGTCGTTGCCTATCAGTGGCGTCTTTCTTCACCCTTATTGTTAATGAGTTGGAGAGCATTCATGTTTTCTCAATGCTAATGCCAGTCACTCCCCTCTCACTTACCATATCCCACCTCAAAGTCCACTAACCTAAGAGATCCCATATCGTTCCCGTTCTAGCCGTTATATATATCTTAAAGTATATCCTGCCACATGACCAGCTCTAAGTTCGATCTGGTCTTTTATGTCCGTGCTGCACGCCATCATGCCTGTCTTGCTGCGCCCCCCCCTTCTCTCTCGAGTTCATTGACGTTTCTGCCCTTTACTGCACTGCCCTCCATTCTAGTGCTGGGCTTCTCTTCATCACTGTTACCGGTTTACCCCTTGGTATTATCCGTCCAAACCCTTCCGCTTCTGTTTGCTAAACCACCTCCACTCCGATTCATTTCCTCCCCTTCCTTCTCCTCCTTGTGAGTGCCCCCATTACTCAGGGCCCCCCCCTAAACTGACTCTGTTCCTTCGAATCAGCCTAATGCTCTCTCTCCTCCCCCCTCCATGTTCCCACTCGCCGCAACGTCCCCCGTAGAATTCTCCTTAATTGCTCGCCGCCGGTAGCTGAACCCTTTCTGGTTCGCCCATCATACACTCCTTTACTTCCCCGCCCGCTACGGCCTCCCTTCTTCCCTAACTCTTCCATCGTCCACCCAAACCCCCTTCTTTGCCGGCGCCGATTGCCCCCCGCGCCTCGGCCCTGGAGTCGCCTCTGATTCGTCTTGTGCCCTGTGAAACCCCACAGATATAGACTCACAGTGCCCAACTAAGTCCCGCCTCTCCTATTCTCTACCTATTGACCCCATCAGGGGGCTGATCATTCAGTTTTTTTTTTTTTCCGGGTCTATCCCTTTAGAAAACTGTGCCAAGATTCCCCCGCTCCCTTTGCGAGTATGAACTCCCACTAAAACACAGATTCCAAAACCATCACTCCTCAAATATAATCGTGAGTAAAAGTGAAAACCATGTGTGTCGGTCTGCCGAGCTGTCCCATGTTGCCTCCTCCATTTTTCGTTCCACAAACGATGTGCTACGCTCTGTAGGAATGACCAGGACCCCCATATTGAACCCATTGCAACAGCCCCCCCATAGATTGCGCATATCTCCCCCCACAACCCATAAGCCAGATCCCCATTAACACTGGCCTGACGTGCCCCCCCTTCCCTACCTAACCCATGCAATCTAATATCCGTCTGCCACTGCCCAGCCCCCACCGGTCGTACTCATTCTCCCTCCGACCCCTGTCAGCCGTCACCCCCGTCGTACCCCCCCTCACATAGCCATACCGCCGCCCCCTGCTCGAGTTCGTCCCCCCCACCCCCCCCCCCCCCGGCACTTCTGATAGTCGAACGCCCCGCCCCGCACCCCACCTCCGCGTAACTACCTCCCTCCAGTCCCGCCCAGGCACCTTTTCCAGTGTTTGGGATGGGCTGCATCTACCTCCTCAGCCCCTTATCAGGCCGCTGTTTTCATATATAGAACTTTGAATAGTCCTTCAAAAAGCATATGTTCTCCCCCATGATCTCTCGACCCCCCCCGCCCCCTTCAGTTCAAACCCCAAGCCTAATAATTCAATAAACAATAGCCCTAAGCCACACCTGAAGCCCAGGGCCACCTTTCAGGAGATCACTTAGAAGGTAAACACAGTGCGCGTTCTGGATCGTTCACGGAAATAACAATGGCTAACTCCGTGTAATCGGCAGAGATTCCCAATATCATGCTCTGAGCCAGGGACCCGGAGTGATGATAAAAAAAACGCAATTCCCCCCCAAAGTACGCTCAACCACGGAACCTGGGCCAACAAAAATATATTTAGCACATTTTCATATTCCCCTGCCCCTCAAAAACCCCACCAGATAAAGTTTCCCACCTCCAAAAAGCTTAACCAATAAATTCAAACCTGCAATAGAGGGGTTGGTACACTAAAACTATCCACATGTCTCAAACCCCGTTGCAAACAAAAAAAAAGCAATTTCCCCAAATGAGCAATTCAACGATATAAAAATTCTAATTTTCAAAAAAAAAAACTAAAAGATGAAAATAACTCCTTCGCCATTCAAGATACGACCTACGCTTGGGTGTACTCGGGCATCTGTATAGGTTTTTTTTTTTTTTTTGTGGTAGAGCTCAGTGGGTGGATTTCTATTAAGCGTGCTGAGACCGTGTTAGAAATGGGTTTTAGTAGAGAGTTGTTTGTGGGGAGTGAGAAAACCGATCTATTTTTAGTCAGTACCATGTAGTATATTGAGCAAGATATTGGGTTTTTGTAGAATAAAATCCTAGTATCAGCATTATTCTAGATCATACCTAAGGGTAGAATGGACATCCATAACATAAAATAATATTTCTAACAGTAGTTTTCGGATTTATTGTTTTATTGTTGTGTTGAATGATTTATAGTTTGATTGTTTTGTGATTTTATGTCAAAAACATTTTATTAAACTTCGCTTATTGATTCTGGTGCTTTGTGAGCCTCTTTCTTTTCTGGTAGAATTAGCTTCCTATGTCTTCTGCTTTATGGCTTTAAATTTGTTTTTCATTAGTTATATGATTCCTCCTGTTTGTCTCTCATTGGTGGTAAATCATTACGTTTTTAGGGGGTTTCCATTATCTGTCTTAGATGAGGACATTCTGTGAGTTACGATTTTACAATTAAGCTTTTCCTTCCTCAATAGCCTTGATCCTTCCCTTCCAGTCTTTCTGTCGAGGCTCTCCATTCACCCCCCACCCCCAAAATAGTCCTTGGTATTTTCCCATTCCCATCGTATTTCTATACTTGCCTCATGTTGTCACCATCCATGCGGAAAATTTGCACAGTCCCGCCTATTTGTGCGGGCCTTTGCCGATTAGTTCAACCCTATTCCTGTGTCCGGCCCCATTGGTAGGCGTTACTCCCTTATTTCTTTTACCCCTTCTCACTATTCATCGCTTATTGTTGGCCCGTCCAATTACAAGTTTTTGTTATCGGAGCATCTTTTAGCGTTCATTACGAACTATTGTCCCGCATATACTATTTGTATCGTTGGTTTTTCGCTCGTCTAAAAATGAACATTGGTAAACTAATGGAACAGGCCTGGTACATTGTGACTTCTTAAAAACCCTAATCACACCGTCACCTGCCATTCCACTCCTCTTTCCGGGGCTCCTCTCTTTTCCAACTTAGTTTTCCAAACCCCCCCCTTCCCTCCAACTTCGCCCCAACTTGGTCTTCTCCCCCCCCACCCCCATCCCTTGTTTCTCCCCCTATCATTCTTTGACCACCACCCTATTTCTTTAATTGTTGCGCCTTCCCCTCCACAACTGCATTTTTTCTCTCTCCTTTGTGCCTGCCCGACCTTTCCCTCCTTGTCTCTCTTGGCTGGCCCAATTTTCTGGTCCTTTTGTTCCTTTTTTCTTGTTGGCTGTCTTCGTGCTTCTCTGTTCCGTCTGCCTTTCGTGTTTTTTTGTGATTTCGGGTTAAGGTCACTGTCGTCCCCGTTTACGCCTTCGTCTCCCCATATGGCGCTCACTCGCGGTCAATCTCACTCACCTAGTAAATACCCTACCGCACACAGCCCAAACCCACAATCAATGAAACTACCCTACCAAATGTGGAGATTCAAGTGCTTGCAAGCCCATCACTTTTCCTCTCTCCTATGACTCCGCTTATCAATGTGTTTCTTCCACCTTTCCCTTTCCTCTTTCACAGTTACCTGCATTCGCTTCCTTGCTTTTATCAGTTTTTTTCTGGTTTTCCTTATGGGTTCTCTTCATTTTGCCTTTGCCCTTCTGTGCTGTTCCGTGTGATTTTTTGGTTGGGACCCCCGCCGCCTTGCGGCCCGCACGGGCTCACACTGTTGCTCTTCTTGCTTTTTTCCTTTTTTTTCTTTTTCCTTTTTGTGTTTTTTTTCCTTGCTCCCCCCTTCTCCCCTCATCTTTTCCCATTGGTGAGTCAATTCCGTCCTTTTGTTGTTTGTCGTCGCTTAATTTGCATTTTGCATTGGGTTTTGTTTCCTTTGCGTCTCTGCCCGGCGTCCTTTTTTGCGTAATTGGTTTTCAATTTGAGCGCCCTCCCCTTTTATTTCTTATTAGTCCTCTTTGGTCCTGAGTACTCAGCTCGTTCCCCTCCTCGTACTCTCTCCCTCGTTCCCTAAGCTCCTGCCCTAAGCCTTGTCCGGCCTATTGAGGCCCCGATCCTCCATGTGTTCTAGAACTGTTCACCCGGTCCTCAAGCCCCTACGCCCTTTCCCCTATCTTTTCGCTCCCCTCCTTTTTTCCGTCTCTTGTCCTCTGTGGATCTTCCGGGCCCGCCCCTCCCCCGCCTTTTTGAATTCTAGCCGGACTTCCCGCATTGCCCCTGTCGACTTCTCACCCGGTGTTCAATATCCAAACACCCGCCTTTTACTCCTCCTTTTTTCTTGCGCCCTTCTTTCCCTTTACCAGGTTTAG
>PYUH01000641.1:0-54582 GCA_016808085.1 Suaeda aralocaspica | reverse complement strand
GTGTCGCAATCCTATTCGAGGCTACAAGGTAGGGAAAAAAGGAGGAATTTGGGCCTTGAGGCTTGAATGCAAAAGCCCTGAGGCTTGATCAAGCATCAACCAATTAGACGATGACAAATGTCATCGTCCTATTTGTTAGCCTCCAAACCTAAGGCTATAAATACCCCTCAAAATCATCATTTTGGGGGCATTCAACATTCAAACATTCAATCAAATCTTCATTCATCACACTAAGAGAATTTCTCTCACTAGTTTCCCTCTCTAGATTACCAAATTGCTAATTATTGTTAATTTGCCTTAATCCTCATACAAATACTTACGTAAGCATCGGAGGGGGAAAAAATCCTATGAGGATTTTATTCCCTTGTTTTGCAGGAATCGAGGTCCGAGCCATCAGGAAGTGAACAAGCCAACACCTATCCATCTGACGTGTAGTCCTCTAGTTCCCTCTCCACGTATTCAGTTGAAGAGACCCTACGAGGAACCCTTTCTACATCACCTTTCATGAAATCACTCTCCCCAATCACAAAGGCACTCTTCCCAAAAAGGGAGGAAGTGTGGGGACTTGACTCAGTAATCACAACTGGAGTAGCAGCAGCTTTGGAGGAAGCACCCTTTCTTTTGCTCTTCCTTGAGCTTGTACCCTGTGCTTCTGGTACTTCCTCTTTCTTCCTCTTATGGGAAGGCTTTGGCTTCCTCCAAAAAAGCTTGCTTGTCTCCTGAAAAACAACAGTGTTAGAAGAGTATAAAGGAATATTCAGCAGATCCTACTAAGATGAACAACTTTCAGAGCAAAACCAATTAGTTCCCACTTTGTGTACATCCTAGTTTACCGACTTGAACGTACATTGACACAAAGTGGGGAGGCCATTGCTTAAAACTTCCTAGAAGGAAACATTAAAAAATACTTCCTCTCTTGTGCCTACCCAAGTTCAACTTGCAACTTCCAAAGCCAAAGCTTCCTAGTTTGCCGAGTTGAACGTAGAACGACACAAAAGAGGGAAGTTGAATTAATACTTCCTAAGGGGAAGTGTTATATTAAATCTTCCTAAGGGGATGTAATGAATTAATGCTTGCTAAATGGAAGTGCTAAATTAAAACTTCCTAAGGGGAAGTAATGAATTGATACTTCCTAATAGGATGTGTCAGATTTAATCTTCCTAAGGGGAATTGGTGAACTAATACTTCCTAAGGGGAAGTAAAAGGGACTTCCCCTCCTTATGTCATTGTACGTTCAACTCGGCAACCAAGGAAGTCAAAGACTTCCCACTTTGCCGAGTTGAACGCAAATGGACACAAAGGAGGGAAGACTAAAAAATTCTAACTTCCTATGGAAGGATGTCTAAACATACATCCTAAGGGGAAGTATGATATTAAATGCTTCCTAAGGGGAAGTAAAAGGGACTTCCCCTCCTTATGCCATTGTACNCATTGTACGTTCAACCCGGCAAACAAGGAAGTCAAAGACTTCCCACTTTGCCGAGTTGAACGCACATGGACACAAAGGAGGGAAGTCTAAAGTCATTATAATTTCCTAAGGGGAAGAGGCTTGCTATGAAGGAAAGTCTAAATACACTTCCTAAGGGGAAGTACGATCCTAAAACTTCCTAAGGGAAAGTGTTAAATACTCAAGCTTCTTACAAGGGAGGAACTTCCTATAAAAGGAAGTCTACACCTACTTCCTAAGTAAAGTTTTAAACTTCCTAAGGAGAGGGAAGACTTCTACCTATTATATAGCTTCCCTACTTAGTGCCCACCTGCGTTCAAGTCGGCAAAGTGGGAAGTCACTAAGTAGGGAAGTCCCTAATAACATTCCTAAGAGGAAGTGTTTAAATACCTAACTTCCCCACTTAGTGAGGAAGTCTGTCAATATGATAAAAAATATATATATATATATAACTAAAATGCAAGTCTTAGTTTTGTAGAAATGTAAAATACTTGAGTCTTCGCCTTCTTTGAGGAAGTATCCTCCCCCAGCTTTTTAGAAACTTGCTTCTAGAACTCTTTTTGATTCATAATTCCTTTCTTGAATGGAGGAACGTCCGCAAGAGCTTCTTCTGCAAAAAGAAAGGAAACTTGGTTAGATAAGTGGAAAAAGAAACAGAAGTTCAGTATCAAATGATAAAGCAAAAATTACCCTGGTTATACTCATCCCCATAAATTACACCAGCAGCAACAAGGAAGTTGCGATCTAAGAAGAATTCGCTAAAGGGGATCCAATTGTAGGGAACTGTCAGAGATTGTTTCTTGATCTCCACTGTGGTAGATCTGAAGTATTCTAGGTTTTGTTGCTCATTATCACTCAATCTAGGAAACTCAAAGGATCTTCCTAGGTACTTTGGAAAAGGATTCCATTTTTTCAACACTTCTACCAATTTTTTGTCATGGGACTTCACAAACACAAAATGGTTCCTCGAGTTGGGAACCTTGTTGGCTTTTTCTACACAAGTGAGGAACCCCTCACTGTTTTTCAGATAGAACCACCCACATTTGCAGTGGGAGGCCTTTGAGAGATGGTGAAGATGAAGGAAGACCTTAGAAGCAGCTTTCACTCCTCTAAGGCCACAAGAAGTCACATAAGACATTATGTGAACCCAAGAATTAGGAGTAACTTGACATAGGCCAATGTCATATTTTTTGAAGAGACTAAAAATGAATTAGGAAGTGGGAAACCTAAGTCCTAGGTCAATTACTTCAGTATAAACAGGGAATTAGTCTTCCGGGGCATCCAGAATGGTATCCCCCTTGTTAGGAATGATCAACTCAAAATACTCATTATTAAATATTAAGTCACTACTCAGTTTATCCTTATTTACACCATCTACATATTCATCGGAGATCACTACATCATCAGCACCAGGATAGGCACCTCTCTTCTTCTTAGGCTTGGAAGTGGTAGCCTCAGAAGCCTCTCTCTTTGTAGTGGGAACCTCCCTTACTTCCTCCTCGGGAGCTTCCTGTGCAGCTTCAGCATCCTCTCTTCCCTCAACCTGGAGAGTAGGATCTTGCTGATCAAGACGATTCACATCTGAAACTTCAGATGCTGGAACTCTCAAAGTAGCAGTATCTTTATAGGCAGTTTGCTTAACTCTTGCCATTGCAACTTCCTGCACAGGAAGAGAAGGAAGTAGGAAAGACCCAGACAATAAGTGATCAGGAACAACAGAAGATTGAGTTCCAACAGAAGAAGTAGTACGAGGAGAAGGAAGTAATTTAATAGAGTTCTCATTATTATGTGGGGAAGAAGAGGATGAAGAAGCCATTGGAAAATAAAGACAAAGAAGTAAAGGAAAAACAAGAAAGAAAAAGAATTCAGGTATATCCTAAAAAGAGAAGAAAACTAGAATCTACTGTTCACATCGGAAATCGCCGCAACAACACACCGGAAATCGTACCACAGGTCGCCGAAAATCGACTCTGAAGCTTCTTGGGAGTTTGAGAGAAATCTTGAGAACTTTTACAGAGAGAAAGTGAAATAAAATGATTGAAATGATTGTGAAACAATCATTTTCAATCATCCTATATATAGAAATTTGAAGGGGCACAAGAGTAAATTCCCCCTTCAAATTTGAATTTCCCCCCCAAAAAAATCAAAAGGGGTGGTTGCGGCATTAACAACTGCTAAGGAAGGTTACAAAATAACTTCCGACAGGGAAAGAGACGTCAGTTGGGGCATGGATTATGGATCCAAACACCCAACTGAGGGGCAAATGATGTGGCACGTCATTTCATACCACGTGTCAGCATAATACTGGGCCATGTGTCCACTAAAAGACCAAATGACACTGCCACCTGGGAATGACTAGACCACCAAGGTGGGCTCCACATGGCCACGTGTCGTTGTAACGTTGGGCCACGTGTACACAACAAATACTTCAAAGAAGAGAAACTTCTGCCACGTGTCGCAATCCTATTTGAGGCTACAAGGTAGGACAAAAGGAGGAATTTGGGCCTTGAGGCTTGAATGTAAAAGCCCATGAGGCTTGATCAAGTATCAACCAATTAGACGATGACAAATGTCATCGGCCTATTTGTTGGCCTCCAAACCTAAAGGCTATAAATACCCCTCAAAATCATCATTTTGGGGGCATTCAACATTCAATATTCAATCTTCATCCATTCTTACATCATACTAAGAGAATTTCTCTCACTAGTTTCCCTCTCTAGATTACCAAGTTGTTAATTATTGTTAATTTGCCTTAATCCTCATACAAATACTTACTTAAGCATCGGAGGGGGAAAAATCCTACGAGGATTTTATTCCCTTGTTTTGCAGGAATCAAGGTCCGTGCCATCAGGAAGTGAACAAGCCAACACCAGTCCATCTGACGTGTAGTCCTCTAGTTTCCTCTCCACGTATTCAGTTGAAGAGACCCTACCAGGAACACTTCCTACATCAAAGGGTATTTATGTAATTGCACCAAATCCTACGTTAGGGCGTATAAATACCCCTTAAAACCCCAAAAATTAATATTTATTTTGCAATCTAGAGAATTAGGATTAAAAAAAAGAGATTAAAAAAGAGTTTGAATGTTTCCAGGGAAAAAAACTGCAGCACTTTTATTCTGTCGCCCGCCAGCCTCGCCGCTACTTCCGCCTTGTGCGACCACGCTCCTCCTCCCCATTTGGTATTTTCGGGTTTTTTACTAAAAAAAATCTCTATTCTTTGTTTTTCGTAATTCAATCATGTTTATAATTATGTATGATCATGTTTTTTATGGTTTTAATCATGTTTAATAAAGTTATGATTTTGTTTAAAGTACGAATTTATAAAGTTAATCATCAAATTTTAAATTAGGGTTTATGAAATTATGAAATTTATGATTTTATGGTTTTTCATGATTTAACTTCAATATTAAGATCATGAACTGTTGTAGTATGAATTTGTGATGTTTTTATGAAGTTTAGATTTGTTTTTAAGGGTTTTAAAGTTGTTTAATATTGTTGTCAAATTTTTCCAATCATAAAAACTAAGTAAAAATATTTACAACATGTTTTACTTCATGAAAATTTATTTTAAGGTATAGATTAGATGTATAATGATGATAATAGAATGTAATAGAGTTTTATGCTTGATTTATGATGCTTAGATGAGTTTTTAATCAATTTTCAATAAATAAATAAAGCTATGATTTTTTATTAACACATGTTCATGCACAAAAAAAATAGTAATACGTGAAATAAGTACTCATAATTATTTATAATGTATCTAAATGTTGTACGATGCTCTTAGGACATGACTATAATGTTTGATGATAAAAATATGATATTCAGAATGGTTTTGATGTGTTTTTAAGAAATTTTATAAAGCTGCCATTTTTGGAAAATTACCGAAAATCAAGTGTTTTGCTATAGAAAAATTAAAATAAAGTATGGAATTGAATAGAGACCATATAGGAAACATTTTGGACAAGTTTTCAACATAAAAATTAGTTTAGAGTTGTTGTAGAAGATAGTCAACAAGGATTTAACTTAGTTTCAATTTTCTCTATGTAGGAGAATTCGAGCTAGTTGACTTTTAGGAGTTGTGGCGGATCACTACTACTTTACAAGGTACGTAAGTGCTAAAGGCGAAGTAAAGTTAGATATCATGCTTGGTTGATGACTTTACATGTTTTGAATGCGTATCTGAATTGTTGTATAGTTGACTTGCATGAGAAATATGCTACTATGAAAGTATGATTTTCATATTGTTTTGACATTCCACTTTTATAGCATTATTAATTTATCATGAGTAATTGGAACGGTAAAACTATTTAAAGTTTGCCAATTGTTTTCTAAAGAAGGAAAGATGTTATTTAAGTTAATTAGTTACTTAATCAAGAAGAAAGGTACTTTGTTAATTGTTATTCACTAAATTATAAGTAGTTGATGAGCAAACATTTATGTAGCCACTCACAGTTTAATGTGTGGTAAAGGAAGATAAATAGTTAGCCACTCACAGTTAATGTGAGGTAAAGGGAGTTTAATTGAACTAAAGGACACACAAGATTATTTTTAGAATCATTATAAATCCAAGATAATTAATATGGTATGTTTGATTTCATCCATGCTTTTATGTGTTGTAATGTGTGAGTCATAACATTGTTAAAACGGTTAATCACATGATGTGAAAGAGGATTCGCAGCAAAAATCTTGGAATGTATATACCTTAAGTATGAACAATAGGGGTAGTCGTATGGAATATCCATGACTTCTAATTGGAGTACAAGACGTTGTACTCTTTTATATTTTTAAAGTGCTGGAATTCCGTCGCTTTATTTTACATAGGCAATACCTTCTTAAAGTTGCTCCCAAGCTGGTGCCCAATAGCACGATTTTAAAGGAAAGGAAATCCGTTCGATGCGAAATCCAAATTTTAAACATGATAAATAATTTTATTTGAGTTGAGTCTATGCACAGGTGACGAGTTGTCAATGGTAAGAAGTGTGTTTGTTATATTTCTATTTTTTTTTTATTATCATTATTCATGTTTTGTATAGTAGTTGGTATTTATGTGCTCAGCTTTGCAGATTGTGTGTTTTGTGTGCATGACTTTGTCTTTGACTTGGCCCTAGGATTATGCACTTGTTGGTGAGTAGTTGTCTAGAATAAGAGAAAGATACAGGTAGAGGTACGTGGGAATAAGTCAAACATGTTGAGCTGGAGTGAGAGTGCTTGCATCGTAGTTTTCTTAGTTTAATGCTTTAAGGACTTCTTAGTTATTTATTATTTTGATGTTGACTTTTGTTTGTTGATTAATTTTTATTTGGATTTGATATGCCAATAAGATTGTTCCGAAGTGTAATAAAGATTTAAGTTGGTTTTCTTTTGGAATTTAATTTTGGTTTGTTTTGAGTTTATGTTTAAGTTTTACTTTGGAGTTTTAATTTGGTTTTGGTATATAATGACTTCCACTATAGTACTTTGATAAAAGTCTTAGTCGTTATCACGGTGGCGATAATACTTTGGTTTTTCCTAGTTAATTAGAAGTTTTAACAACTATTATTCTTTATTTATACTATAATATTTCCCAGAAAATCTAGAGAAGGAAGTTAGCAAATTCTAGGGTGTTACAAAGTGGTTACCACAGCTTAGTTTTCGAAATAAAATAAATTTTTAATTTTGGGATACCCTAGGTTTAATTTTCAAAAGAGGAATTTCTTATTTTAGAAAGTTACTGGGAATGGATATTTTTCTAAAACAGTAATTTCGAAAATAGAAGTTTTGAAAAATAAAAATTTTAAAATCACTTACATGTCTAAGTATGCAAGAAATTCAGGTATGTATTATGGGTTATTGCTTTCATATCATGTGGTGAGATTGGGTCATTGGGTAGGAAGTTTGGGCCTGTAGGATAGACTTTATTTCTTTTCCTTCATGCATTTTATTACATGTTTTTAAGTGTTGCTTATGTAGATAGTAATGTGTAGAAAAAATTGTATGTTAGCCACCAAACCTTTTATTGTGGAACTGTTAGCTTGGTGTTGTTGTGGGAAGGATGGCCCATTAGTTTTAAGTGTCGTTGCAGGATGGTGGATAATATGCCTAGTAAGGAAACCCAGATGGGAACTTTGGAGAAGAAGGACTATGAGAGTCCACCTCAGTATGTATGGAAGATTCGGTGCTATTGTTTATACATGAGTTTAGTATTGAACTTACCACAATGGGATAAATATTTTGATCATGTGTATGCTTTAATTGTTAATTGTTTGCCCAACCATCCACCCTATTTGGAGATCAAGGCGAAGTTTAGTGACTTCATATTTTGAAGGACTTCCAAACTACACTAAGTATATGGATCGAAATACTCAATGGGGTTGTGAATCAACTTGGAAGATTACATTGCAAAGAAGGAGCAAGAATTTGTAGAGTCAAATGCAGGAAAGGAGACCCCACCAACACCAATACCAACTGATGAAGAGAATGATGTAGTGAGTGAAAATGAAGGTACTTCAGGTTCTCAAGGCTATGCATTGAATGATAGTTTGTGTTATGAGATTGAGAATCTAATCCTGGTGATCAAGTGTATGTAGACTTAGTGACTGATTTTGAAGAAGAATAAAATGAGTTTGACCCTGAAAAAGACATGGATGAAGATTTTGAGGAGGATTTAGAAGATGATGTTAAAGATGATCCTAAGTTCATGCCTGAGAAATATGTGGTGTCTAAGGACAAGCAGGATAATGTTAATGTTTATAAGTTTTGCTATGGATATGAGTTAGTTTAATATTGTATAGTATTATGGATTTTTAGAATGTTGGACATTTTAGGTTGTTATTTACTTTGCGAATAAGTGGCAGTGAGCCATAAGGAACTTTAGGGAACTAAGCAATAAGAACCCTTTATGAGAACAAAAGAATAAGGGAGTCAAATCTTTTTGAAATGATGCTTAAGTAGAGCAAAGCTAAGGGAATTTTTTTTATTATTTGTTTTATTTTATTTTAATGGTTGTGTACAAAATCAAAACTAAATGAATAAGTCGCTCTAAAAGAATTGAAATTCCTTTTCTGAGACGTATTGAGAAAGTGATTTTATGTTATCTTATAAGCTTGTGACGTTCTAACTTAGAGTTAGATAGAGTTTAATATAAAGGTCTTTTCCCTATAGAAGAGAAATAGGATGGCTGAATGTAACAACAATCAGCTGAATGATGTAGTGAGGCAATTAGCTACCGTAGCTGAACAATTAGATGCTAGAGAAAATGGTAATGGTAATGACCTTGCTCAGGAACTTTTCAAGAAAATTTCTCAAAGTATTTGGGCCTACCTACAAAGGAGAACCAAACCCAACTGTTTTGGAGGGATGGTTGAGAGAGTTTAACAAGCTATTTGGAGCAGTTAATTGTCCAGAGGAGTTTAAGGTAAACCGTGCAGTTTATTATCTGAGAGGAGAATCTTATCTTTGGTGGTCACAAAATGAAGTTGTGATTAGGGCTTTGCCAGGGTCCTATTGGGCTGTGTTTTGAGTACAAATTCGCAATAAGTTCTAGCATTTGTTCCTTCTAAAAACAAAACGCTGATGAGTTTCTAGAGCATAAGATGGGGAGTATGTCAGTTACTAAGTACTATTCGAAGTTTATAGAGTTGTCTAGGTTTGGTAAGGAGGCTGTGGCAATAGAAAAGTTGAAGGCTAGTCGTTTAGAGAGAGGGTTATCCATACACATCCAGTTTCCACTAGCTGGTCAAGTCTTTGAGTCCTTGGATAAGCTATATGGAAGTGCTGCACATCCGTATGCCTTAGACCAAAAGTAGAAGGAGATGCTGAAAGAAGGTGAGATGAGGGAGAAAAGGAAGGGTGGTGGAGGAAAATTCAACAAACAAGGGAGTCATGGTGTATTAAAGAAGCCTCGTTTCAACAATAAATTTCATGGCAATAGGGAAACTTTGGGAAGCATGCTAATGGAAATGGGAATAGGGTACAGTTTGCTAATCAAGGAATTCGTGTGCATTTCTGTCCTAATAATAACCCAGGCAAAGATTGTGCTGGGAACCCAGTTATTTGTGGTTTGTGTAACAAGCTAAGGAATTACAAGTGCAGAACGAAATTGATGAACTTATGGCATGTTTAGATGAGGTTTTAGAATAAGGTTGTTGCTTCAATTAGTAACACCCCAAGCAAAAGCAAATCCAGGAATCAAGAATAATCTGATTTTGAGGAGGAAAATTCGAGTGTCAGAAGTGTTAGAAAACAAGGAATCACGAAAGATTATTCAAGTAGTGAGAGTGATGATGAACCTGAAACAAGACGCAAAAATAAGGTGAAGAATAAATATGATAATCTAAACCATAAGCTAGAAATTCCTGAGTTTGAAGGAGGTATGGATCCAAATAAATATATAGATTGCACTCCAAGAGCGGAAAGGATTTTCAAGTATAAGGAGTATGATGATCATGAACCTTATAATGTTCCTAAATTGAAAGTCAACTCTTTTGTATAATACCCCATATATTCATGTATTTTAAGGAGTTAATTTCATCTTTTATACGTATGCTGTTAGTATTTTTATTGATAAATTGAGTTCAATAAATTTATTAAAAAAAGAGAATTTAATAAATTTTAATCAAAGTAATTATTTTATGTTAAAAAATAATATTTCATGTTATTTTGAGTTTTATTAAGTACTTCGGAAAAGTTTCTAAAATTAGAATTTTTAGAGTTTCCTTAATTGTTTTAGATCAAGGGCATAAAAGTAATTTCAAACATTAAGGGTATTTATGTAATTGGATCAAATCCTACTTTGGGGCCTATAAGTACCCCTTAAAACCCCAAAAAATCAGATTTATTTTGCAATCTAGAGAATTAGGATTTCAAAAAAAAAAAGAGAGAAAGAAAAAAGAGTTCGAAAGTTTCCAAAAAAAAAAACTGCAGCATTTTTCTTTTTATGTCCGCCCGCTAGCCTCACCGCAGCTGTCGCCTTGCGCCACCCCCCTCCCCCTCCCCTTTCGGTATTTTCGTGTTTTTTATAAAAAAAAAATTTTCTTGATTCTTTTCTTTTTGGTTCAATGTTGTAAAGTTCATATTTACAATTATGTATCATCATGTTTTTTATGATTTTAATCATGTTGAATAAAGTTATGATTTTGTTCAAAGTACGAATTTATAAAGTTTATCATGAAACTTTTAATTACGGTTTATGAAATTATGAAATTCATGGTTTTATGGTTTTTCATGATTTAAACTTCAATATTATGATCATGAACTGTTGTAGTATGAATTTGTGATGTTTTTATGAAGTATAGATTTGTTTTTAAGGGCTTTAAAGTTGTTCGATACAGCTGTCAAATTTTTATAATCATGAAAACTAAGAGTAAAAATATTTAGAACATGTTTTACTTCATGAAAAATTATTTTAAAATATAGATTAGATGCATAATGATGATGACACATCGTATAAGAGATCTATGCTTGATTTATGATGCTTAGATTAGTTTTTAATGAATTTTAAATAAATTAATAAAGTTGTGAATTTTTATTAACACGTGTTCATGTATAATAAAAATAGTAACAAGTGAAATTAGTAGTCATAACTATTTTTAATTGCATCTAAATTTTGTATGATGATCTTAGGACATGACTATAATGTTTTATGATCAAAATATGATATTTAGAAGGGTTTTAAAACTTTATAAAGCTGCCATTTTTGGAAAATTACCGAAAATCAAGTGTTTTGTGATAGAAAATTTAAAATAAAGTATGGGATTGAATAGAGACCATATGGAGAACGTTTTGGCTAAGTTTCCAACATAAAAATTAGTTTAGAGTTGTTGTAGAAGATACTCAACAAGGATTTAATTTAGCTTCGATTTTCTCTATGTAGGAGAATTCGAGCTTGTTGACTTTTAGGAGTTGTGGCGGATCACTACTAATTTAAAAGGTATGTAAGTACTAAAGGAGAAGTAAAGGTGGATTTCATGCTTGGTTGATGACTTTACATGTTCTGAATGCGTATATGAATTGTTGTTTAGTTCACGTGCATGAGAAGTATCCTAGTATGAAAGTATGATTTTCATATTGTTTTGACACTCCGCTTTTATAGCATTATTAATATATCATGAGTAATTAGAATGGTAAAATTATTTAAAGTCGGCCAATAATTTTATAAAGATGGAAAGAAGTTATTTAAGTTGATTAGTTACTTAATCAACAACAAAGGTAGTTTGTGAATTGTTATTCACATGACTATTAGTAATCGATGAGCAAATATTTATGTAGCCCACAGTTTAATGTGTAGTCAAGGAAGAGAAATAGTTAGCCTCTCATAGTTAATGTGTGGTAAAGGAAGTTTAACTGAAACAAAGGACACACAAGATTATTTTTAGAATCACTATAAATCAAAGATAATTAATATGGTTTGTTTAATGTCATAACATTGTTAAACTAGTTAATCATGCAAAGTGAAAGAGGATTTGCACCAAAATCTTGGAACGTATATAACTTGAGTATTAACAATGGGGGGAATCGTATTGAACAGAGATCTATGACTTCTATTTGGGGTACAAGACGTTGTACTCTTGTATATTTTTATTGCGCTAGAATTCCTTCACTTTATGTGACATAGGTAATACCTTCTTGTAGTTGATCCCAAGTAGGTGCCCAATAGGGCGATTTTAAAAGTAAGGAAACCCGCTCAATGCGAAATCCAAAGTTTAAACGTGATAAATAATTTTATTTGAGCTGAGTCTATGCACAAGTGAAGAGTTGCAAACGGTAAGAAGTGTGTTTATATACTTTTATTTTTCTTTTTTTTATTATTCATGTTTTTCGTAGTCTTTGGTATTTACGTACTCAGCTTTGCTGATTGTTAGTTTTTTGTGCAAGCCTTTGTCTTTGACTTGGCCATACGATGACCCAGTTGTTGGTGAGTAGTTGTCTAGAACAAGAGAAAGCTACAGGTACAAGTGGGCATAAGTCAATCATGCTGGGCTAGAGTGAGAGTCTTGCATCAAAGTTTTATGAGTTTAATGCTTTAGGGACTTGTTAGTTATTTATTGTTTTGATGTTGACTTTTGTTTGAAGTTTAAAGTTTATTTGGTTTTGAAGGCCATTAAAATGGTTCCGAAGTGTAATAAAGATTTAAGTTGGTTTTCTTTTGGATTTTAATTCTTGTTTGTTTTGAGTTTATTTTTAAATTTCACTTTGGTGTTTTAATTTTGTTTTGGTTTTTAAACACTTCAGTTGTAGTACTTTGATAAAAGTCTTAGCCGTTATCACAGTGGCGGTAATACTTTGGTTTCTCCTAGTTACTTAGAGGTTTTAACAATTATTATTCTTTATTTGTATTTTAATAAATTTCGGAAAATCTAGAGAACGAAGTTAGGAAATTCTAGGGTGTTACATTATGCACGTTTAGGGTTTGAGGGGCTACAAAATAAGAGAAAGAAGGATGGCAAGTCAAAGATAACCTCATAGACTAAACTTAAAAGGGAGATGAAGAAGCGTTTTGTGCCCTAAGATTTCAAAAAAGACAATTTTCTTAAGTTGCATTCACTTAGACAAAATCCAAAAAGTGTAGAGGAGTACATGGTAGAGTTCGAAAATCTTACTATAGTTTGTGACTTAGAGGAGAAAGAGGATCACAAAGTGGCTAGATTGGATGCAAATATAAGGGAGAAAGTGGAGTTACCACCCTATTGGACGTTCAAGGAAGTGTGTAAGGTTGTGTCAAGGGTGCAGAGGCAAAACTCATGCAAATCAAGAAGCTTCGTCAAGCCTTTCGAACAAAAGCGTGACTTGGTGCCCACAAAGCTCAATTTTGATAAACCTTCCAAGACTCCAACCTTTACCAAAGATAAGGGTTCCTCTTCTTAGCCTGTTGACACAAGAACTTGTTTCAAGTGCAAGGGACAGGGTCACTATTAGAGGGATTGTCCACATTTTAGGGTTACAACCACTAGAGATTGGGGAGATGAAGAAAATTTTGAAGAAGAGGAGCAAGAGCGTGTGGATGAGGGTGAAGAGGATTATGCTAGATATGATACTCATGAGGGTGAGGTGTCAGAGATTGTTCTTGAATAGCAAGGTCAAAGTTTGGTTCTGAGAAGGGTGTTTCAATCACAACCAACCCCACCTTTGGAGAGTCAATGTGATAAGATCTTTCTTGCTAGGTGCAATGTGCAGGGTAAATTGTGTGATGTAATCATTGATACAGGAAGCTGCAGTAATGTGGTATATATCTACATTTCTAATCGATATAAAATTCATTAGCTTAGCAACACCAGTGTTGTCAAGGTAAATAAACAAGCTTTCATTGCATTAAAGTTTGGAAATTATGAACATCAAATGCTTTTTGATTTGTGCCCTATGGATGCTTGTCATATACTATTGGGGAGACCTTGGCAATATCACAAATATGTGAAGTTTAATGGAAGAACGAATGTGTATGTTGTGCGAAAACATGCAAAGGAAAAGCCATATGCTCTACAACCTTTGATGACTTCTAAACCTAGGACAAGAATGAGTAATTCAAGAGGTGCTTTGCTGATTGGGGAAAAGGATTTGGAGAAAGAATTCAAGGATAGTGGCGTGTTTTTTGTGCTCGTGGCTAAGGAGACAAAATGAGATTCACTCGAAATTCCACGAGTGTTGCAACCTTTGCTCAATGAGTTCGTCGATGACTTTCTAGATGAATTCCCACTTGATTTCCTACATTTTGGGTATTTAACACCAGAGTGACCTTATTCGAGGTGCATAGATTCTTAATGAACTTGGTTATAGGTGTAATCCAGAAGAAACAAAGGAGATTCAAAGACAGTTTGAGGAATTGATAGAAAGAGGATTTGTCAGGGAAAGCATGAGTTCATGTGTAGTGCCTACTTTGGTAGTGCCGAATAAGGATGTGACGTGGAGGATGTGCATTGATTCTCGTGCAGTGAACAACTTAATCATCAAATATAGGTTGCCTACACCTACATTGGATGATTTGTTCGATGAGTTATATGGGTCTCAAGTGTGTTCGACAATAAATCTCCGAAGTGGTTATCATCAGACAAGAATGAAAGAGGGTGACGAGTGGAAGACTGGTGTTAAGGCAAAACTTGGGCTATATGAATGGTTAGTCATGCCTTTTGGATTGACTAATGCACCTAGTACTTTCATGAGACTGATGAATGAGGTGCTGAAGCCTATCATTGGTAAGTTTCTTGTGGTTTACTTAGATGACTTATTGGCTTACTGTAGTTGTGCGAATGATGATCTAAATCATCTGATGATTGTGTGTGAGACCTTAACGAAAGAGAAACTATTTTCTGGTGCACAATGTGATATTTTTGGGGTACATTGTTTCGAAGGATGGTGTTTGTGTTGATCCATCTAAGGTGGAAGCTCTCAAATCATGGACTATACCCAAGAGTATCACAAAAGTGCTTGCCTTTCATGGCCTTGCGTCGTTGTATAGGATATTTGTGAAAATTTTCTCACCTGTAGTTGCTCCCATGATTGAGTGCATCAAGAAGGACAAAGAGAAGTTTGAATGGACTAAGGGGGCGTAATAAGCATTCGTCAAGAAGTTGCTTTGCAATACACCAATTCTAGCATTGCTAGGCTTTTCTAAGCTGTTTGAGGTTGAGACTGACGCAAGTGGAGTTGGAATTGGCGCAGTTTTGCTTCATGATAAGAAGCAATTGCTTATTTCAGTGAGAAGTTGAGTGGAGCAAAGTTGAACTATTCTACTTATGATAAGGAGTTTTATGCCATTGTTCGAGCCCTGGATTATTGGAGTCATTATCTAAGGCCTAATCACTTTATTTACACTCAGATCATGAAGCTCTAAAGCATATCAATGGTCAGCATAAGTTGAATCCTCGTTATACTAAGTGGGTAGAATTTTTAGAATCTTTTCACTTTTCATCTAAATACAAGACTGGCTAATCGAATGTGGTAGCAGATGCCCTTTCAAGGAGGTATGTTCTCATAGGTGTTTTGAATTATAAGTTGCTTTGATTAGATCTTTTAACACAATACTATGATAATGACGAAAATTTTGGCCCAATATTGACGTAAATGACTAAGAAGTGTTTCGGTTCCGATGTTTTGCATGATTGTTTTCTCTTTAAAGGAAATCTTCTATGCATTCCTAAGTGTTTTATCGGGAAGTTATTGGTGAGAGAAGCTCAGGGTGGAGGACTAGTAGGACACTTTGGCATTACAAAGACATTAGCTATGTTACAGGAACAGTTTTACTGGCCTAAGATGATTGAAGATGTTGAAGCCATTATTTCTCAATGTGCTACTTGTCAGAAGGCAAAGGCATCCTTTCATCAAGGTATATATACTCCATTGCATGTTCTAGAGTACCCTTGGGAATATGTATCCATGGATTTCATGATTAGCTTACCTAGAACAGCAAGGGGTAAGCATTCTGTCATGCTGGTGGTGGATAGATTCTCAAAGATGGCGCATTTCATACCATGCCATAAAACAAATGATGCCATGCATGTAGATGATCTTTATTTTTAGAATATTATGAAGTTACATGGAGTTCTGAAAATAATAGTCAATGATAGAGATACCAAATTCATGAGTTACTTTTCGAAATCACTTTGGAGGTTGGTAGGGACGAAACTTTTGTTTAGTACATCATATTATTCGCAGAGTGATGGCGAGACAGAAGTTACAAACAAGAATTTTGGCATTCTTTTGAGGGGTTTGGTAAGCAAGACACAAAAGGACTTGGATTCGAAGCTGACACATGCATAGTTTGCTTACAACAGGTCATCTACGTAGGTATGAACCCAAAGGTACCAATTGAAATCATAAGTATTCCTAAAGGTGAACTCGTACATAAAGATGCGAAGACTAAGGTGGATTACCTGAAGAAGTTTCATGCAGAAGTCAGAGCTAGAATTAAAAAGGTGAATGATACTTACGAGGAAGGAGCAAACAGACACAAGACTCCGCATGTATAAAAGGAAGGAGACTTAGTGTGGTTGCATTTAAGGATGGAAAGGTTTCCAAATAAACGCAAAAACAAGTTGATGCCTCGTTTTGATGGTCCTTTCAAGATTATAAAGAAGGTTCGTGACAGTGCATATCACCTAGAGCTGCCTGTAGAATATGAAGTTCATGCAACATTCAACGTTGGTGATTTGGACCCTTATGTTCCTGATGATCAACTTTATGGTTTGAGGAAAAACTCTTATGAAGAAGAGGACGATGATATGAATCTAGGTATACAATCTTAAACAACTTCGATGGTTTGATGGAAGATGCTAAGAAGGAAGCAACCTTAGGTGAGCTAGTGGTTTTTGGTGAGACAAGGCTCTTTAGGGCATCTATGACTAATATTTACGTGTGCATGGTCACATGAAAATAAAAACGCACACATCAATAAGGAAAGGTTGGTGGATTAGGGGAATAAGATGGTTTTTGCCTATAGGTTTTTTCGCACTACATTTGCTAGGGTTTTTCTCATTGAGCATGGTGTCTTTCATTTTTTGTTGAATCTTGGTCATCATTATCATCCAAAAATATATGAAGAATGCTTTCTTAAACGTTTCTTGATTAAAAGAATTGATCTTGAAACATTTCTTGAAGACTAGAAGTGTTCTTGAAAATTGTGCAAAATCGGACGAGGTGTGGCGAGTAACGTTGGCAATTTTTGAAGCTTTGGGAAAGTTTTTTGTTACATGTATTTTCGAAAGAATTTGCAGATTATTTATTTTTTAATTTAGTTAATCAAGTTGTTATAATAAATATTAGTTTGTTAGAATAATTGAAAGTTGCAAGATCATCTTGTGCAGGTTGTGTGCAAGTGCATGTTGTTCGTTATGCAACTTGTGCTAATGGCAAAGTTTGGTGATTTTCTTCAGTCTTTAGGATTATTTTAGGATTTATTAAGGTGTTAGGAACTTATTAGGATTTAGTTTATGGGTCATATTATAAATAGCCTCAAATTAGATTGTAACAACATAAGTTTTTGAGTAATAAGAACCAATACTTTTTTGTTGTGCGTTTTTCTTTGTTTTCGTCCTAAAACAAATACTTCTTGTTAGTTCAGTGAATTGGGGATATTGAGCTTTATATTCACGTGAGAATAGTTTTAGGATTTAGGGTGCTATAAGCTTTAATCAATCACAAAATTATTCGAAAACTAATTCAAAATTCTTAGTGATTTCTTTATAGAATTTGGGAGTAGACTACCTTGATTATGAGTGGTAATTTCTCTATCATTATTCACATCAATAACCATCTTAGTTGTGGTTTCTCTCTAACGGGATAAGTAAGCCATGAAACCCTCATTGGCTTTTTGTTCAAGTACTTCAAGCCCTTTTTAGGAGGTAGTAGCTAGGACATTGCTCTTGTAGTGATTGATGAAAGCTTGAGTAATATCTTTCCATGTCTCAGTTTCGTTAGTAGGAAGAGAGAAGAAACATTTCTAGGTGATAGGTTCGAGAGCCATGGGGAAGATTCTTTAATAGAGCTTGTCCATGAAATGCATGAATGTCCTAAGGATGTTCTTAGGATGTTCTTAGGATCATCAATCACTCGTAACTTGGAGAGCCCATTAATGTTAAACTTGTCGGGCTTGGTGTTAATAAGGGCTCAATCAAGGCTAGGAGGATTACCATAGGCGAATTGATCCGTGGCCTTTTTAACCATTTGCTCAAGCTCTTTAGGGGAAATCGTGTCGTTTTGAAGCTCATGAATTTTTGAAGATAACAGCTTGAAAGCTTAGGTCAGCTCACCTAGGGTAGCATTGGTAGATATGTTATCTCCTATAGTAATGATGATGCTAGGAGAAGAGATAGACGATTCTCCTAGCCTAGCTTAGGGGAGGAGTCCACTAGTGCTAGTGTATGTTCATAGAGGATAGTTGTTATTTAATCATAGGGAAGTTTTCTAAGTTCCCTTGTGGTGGTGTGATGGTGTGATTATGAGCAAGGATTTCTAGGTTCCCTTGTGATGGTGTAATTATCTTTGTGGTGTTTTTAGTACTCTTGATGGTATTTCGCTCATTTTATTTTCGTGATGTTATGACCCTATGGATGTTGATGATTGTGAATGATGATAGTTTTGATAAATTATGATGATTATAGTCTTCTGATTGGAAGTTCATGGTACTTTTCTCCCACTATGTAAAATCCAAAATTTCCCATTCTTATTCCTCTTCACAAAAATCCAAAATCTACCTCTTCCCCTCTTCACCTTAAATAAAAATTCAACCTCTTCTCCTCTTTTCCCGAAAAACCAAAGGCATTTTGTTAGTTGAAGCATGTAGTTTTATATTTTTTTTGGCTTATTTTCTTTTTATTTATTTTCCCTTAGTTAATTTTTAGAACATTTAATTTATTTTCGTCATGCATCACAATTTTTTTTGAAAAATATCCAAACATTTTTGCTTTTTTAGGATTTTTTAGTTAGTTTTAGGCTAGATCCTTATGATATAAACATAGATTATTAACTTAGACTTTCCATTTCTCATGAACTATGAGTCTCAAAATCTTTTAAAGAGGGTTTAGAAGTTTTAGCATTCTTTAGCAAATAGAATATGGTAGATTATTGTTAAACTTGTTTTGTGACAATTGGTTGCTTTGTCTCCTTGGCATTTTCGATTCCAAGCAATGATCATATTTGAACCTCGGTGAGTTTTTGAGCTTTTATGCATATATAGACCACCACCTTAGTCTCATTTTCTTTCTCAAGTGTTGATTTTTGCCTTGATGTGGGTACCTAAATGAAGAATTTGCCTTATCACTTTGGGGGTCGTGCCTACTTTTCTCTCAGTTCGATGATCGTAGCTTTCATTTCGTGTGTTTTATTTTAGAATTAAAAAACCGAGAGAAACAGAAATGCAAAAATATTTAAAGGAAAACGAATAAAAAAATTTTGTTTGTTTATAAGCTTTTGTAAATACTCTTAGTTAGAAATAAAAGTCGGTTCTTATTCAATTCATTTGAAATGAGTAAATGGCTTTCTCATCATCATTCCATTAAAGATTATGTTTCAAAATGATGAAAAGTCATATGTCTATGTTGTCCTATTCCTTTTAGGACAAATTTTGAGTTACGGGTATTTGAGACAAGTCTTTCCACTTCTTTTCTTCATAATCAATTCATTAAGGTGGAAACTCGAGTTTTGTTGTATTTGATGTTTTTATTCATTGTAAAAAGTTTGTAAAGTTCAGTATTAAGTTGTAAATGCTTGATTTAGGCTTACCTCTTCAAAATAGCTAAACTTTCAAACTTTCATCCTTACCTCAACCCCCGTTATAAGCCTCAAAATCCATTTGAGATCGAGAAACAAAGTTTAAAGGTTACTTGATCGATAAAGTGACTTAGCAAGCATATTGAGAGGCTACTTTTACACAAGATGTGAGCGTTTAACCATTTCTTATCTAATATTTGCTCTTGTTTTTGTGAAACACCGTTCCTCAAGGAGTATTCCGCGCGATGGTTGTGTATAAGGGAGTGTATGATTTATTCTTGGTTGAAACTCACAAGTTCACTCTAATCTACTTGAGAGCTACTTGAACTCTTACCTGTGAATTATTCTTTCCTTACTTTCTTTAGTGTTTGACATTTAGTTCATTTGAGATTGTTTAATGTCTGTTCTAATTGTTTCCTTGAGGGATTCATGTTCCTTCTCCAATTCTTAGAATTTGATTGCCTGGGACAAGAAATAGTCTAATTAGGGGAGTTTGATGTAGTGTTTAATGTACATATTTTTAGCAGTTTTCGTTGGTTAGTTTAGATAGTTTTTTGTTCCTTTTCCTTTTTTTCCCCTATTTTTCCCATAGTATTCAGTTATCCCGGATCCCCCTCATTTTTTATATATGATGGCTTGTAATGCTTTGTGTTGCATGTTCTCTCATTTTTGTAGGACTATTTGTTTGGTCCGAAAATCAAAGCACCACATGATCATTGAGGTATGGAGTATTTAGCGTTCGTCGGGGTCGATTAAATCAAGAAAAGCTTTTTTGTCATGTGTCTGTACACCTTTGCTCAATGATGTGTGATATTGAAAGCTTAGCTCACAATATCGCTAACCAAGGCTCACGATATCGCTAACCATGGCTTAACGACATAGGAAGCAAAGGAAGCAATCTCATCCCATTCTTTAATGCATATATGTATACATTCAATAGCTACTACCTAATTTGTTGAAGAAAGCTAAAAGTAGGGGACTGGCGGTCACTGCTGCAGTGCAGCACCTGCCACCCCAGTCAGCAGCTGCTGCTTCGCAATTCAATGCCCGCTAGGCTTTGTTCGGGAAAATTTTTCTTTGGCGTCCTTTCCACTTGCCCACTTGTTTTACTTTGTTTTTTTTTTCCTGTATATGTAATTGTTTCCCCCTTGTAAACAATATCTTAGACATCTTAGAATCTTTTAGTTGATATCATGCTTATTTCTCTTAAAATATGGTTTTTATTTTCTCTTTAATTTTAACCTGCTAGTTGATAAAAGTAGTGAGTAGTTGACAATCTTCTTCTTTAGATCTATTTGGAGCACCATTGTTGATCTTCAAGGTTTTTATACTTTGGATTGTTGGTTCAACATATATATTTCAAGCTTGTAGTAATCATTCTAATCTCTTGCAATACAATCTGTTTAGTTATATTCAAGTTTGCTCGTTTTTTGGTATTCAAATTTCCTTGGCTTTTCATTTAATTTCCATGTTCGTGCCTGTTGTTCTTGTACCTTTATTTGCTTCACTTTCATAGCTTATTTCTTTGCTATAAAATTACTAAATATTAAATCACAAAATTCAATTTATTCTTTGTTATAATTTGTTAAATATACATCATTGTCATAACTTTCTTATTTTCTATAATCTTGTTCGTAATGGATTACAACTTAAGCTTAGTTTCTAAAATGGATAGTGGGTATTTTTAGTGCCATGATGTGGGTGAAACCCTCACCTACTTCATGACATTTTGATTCTTAATACAAACTAATCTTAGGGGTGACTAGAGTCGTTACATGGTGTTATAACCACATAGCCAATTACTTGCTGCCATAGATGTCGTCTTAGGTTCCTCAACGAAGGATCGAGAGATAAAGTTGAGTGAAGACTCCCTATGTTTGATTGGTTTGAATACCATGAGAATAGGTTTTCGAATTAAGGGACATTACTAGCCTTCGTGAATTAGTGCTTAGGAGCCGTCTTGTGTTTGCGCCATGAGAATAAGTCGTGTCCATAGTTTTGCTCGTCATGCTAGCTCGAAAGAGTAGACATGGCTCCTAGAACGACTTCCCCTAGACGTTCCCCTCTACACTTCATTTAACCTACAAATCCACACCTTCATGTAGGAAGTGAGCAGTGAATCCTTGAAGATAGACGCCCTTAATCATTAGATTAAACCTTGGATAATTTGATTTCGTGACAACATTCGCTTCTCTAGAAAATTACCTACTTTACTTACTTCATAGGACACCTTGGTGTTGGAACCCCTTTCCCGTGGGATACGATCCTTACTTGCCCTTGCTAGTAGCCTAGTGAGCCTAGTTTGGTTTTTCTTTGGTAGCTAGAACAACAGGCTATCACTCGCCCAAGTCAATAGAATGTCAAGATGGTCAAACTCGGAACTCGAATGAAGAAAGAGTCCTCTACATAAACCATGAACACAATCTTCCACCATGGAACTACAAAGAGAAAAAAATGGCCTTGTCGGCAAGCACCAAAGACCACTCATGAGTAGAAGCACATTTGTGAATTCACCTTCTAGAAAAGAATCATCTTAAAGTGTATGTGAGTGTATTAGTGGGACGCCCCAACAAGCTTAAATGCTCCATGATCCACACCTATCATCAAATCAAAAGAGAGTTAGAAACCATTAGAAAAAAAATACATGAACGAAAAAAAAATGAAAGAAAGGAATATTCCAAATTGTACCATTGAACTATCAACTTTTCCAAATGGTGCCCTTAATTAATATTTCTTCCAATTGGTTCCATCAAACTTTCATAGTACTTTAAACAGTGAACTTTGTTAATAAAAACGTTAAATACAAGTTGGGTTAGGTTACTTTGATAATAAAATTACTCTAATGCCTTTATCTTCCTCTTCCCTCCACTAATTTATTTCTTTTCCTTTTATATATTAGCCCCCATTTCCATTGCCACTCTTCCCCCATATTTAATACTCTACGAGAGCATCTACTTGATCGAACTATAACTACGAGTTATGTGTGAAAAGCATCTGCAACAACAACCTAACTTTTAAATTCAACATGTATAAACATTAATAAATCCAACTAAAAGTACATAATTATACACATTTTATTGTTTCATTCGTCTGGAATTGGTGCACCAAGGCCTAGAGTAGTGGTCTATTTTAGTACTTCTAGGATTAGGAATATATCCATATATACTAAATCCTATATATAAGTAAACCAGTAATACTTCCAAGTTATATATTTGATATATCTCAATACATAAGAGGCAAGGTACAGAAATATCGTTAGTAGAATTGATACCATTAGCTACAAAGCCATGTTTAGAGTCGTGATTAGGCTGTATAAATATCATTGAAATCGTGTCTACCAAAAATTGTAAGGCATAGAAATATTATTAGTAGAGTGAATAAATATGAATAAATAAGTAGAAGTGGCAGCAGCAGAAGTCAAGTTGAGGGAAGTTGGCACTTTTGTGGAGTTCAAAACTTTGGCATTAAAAAATGCATAATCCAAGAAATTGAAATATAGCAGGTAAGGGAGAATGCAAAATTTAATATTAATGGTGTTGCAAATGTGTGAAAATGGTGGAAATTAAACAGGGGCAAACACATTAAAGGGAGAAATAAAGAATATGGAAGGCAACGGAAGATAAGGGCATTACGGTAACTTTATTACCAAACTAATTTAACCCAACTTGTATTTAACATTTTTAATAGCAAGTTCACTGTTTGGAGTAGTATAATAGTTTGATGGCACCAATGGGAATAAAGATAAATTAAGCGTACTATTTAGAAAGGCCAATAGTTCAATGGTATCATTGGAAAAAACCCAAATAAATACGGAATCATGGTTTAACTCAAAAACTAGTCCATACGTGTTGTATGATTACAAATGATCACAAGTTTATAACTTGAAGGATTCTTAATTACAGAGATCACACAGTAATGCTACAGACAAGGCTTTGACTTGTTGACTTGGCGTTGAAAATGGGCGTCCAAGCTGGCAAGTGTGATGGTTGGCGTGGTCCGTGGTGAACTTGGCGAGCAAAGTATGCCTAGCGAGCAAAGGTCCAACGCCTTGAGGTACCTACACAAAGGAATAAATCCTTGGTGGATTTATTCCCCTCCGATGCTTAAGTAAGTAAGCACAATAAATGCTTGTAATAAATGTGAACTGAATCCCTTTGTTCTGGTTTTTCATGGGTATTTATAGTAGTGAAGGTACACTATTTTGCCCCTTGTACAATAGAGAACTATTCTCCTCTTTCCTTTGATAAGGAGGTTTGGAGGATTACCCGGCGTGTAATGGAGGCTTCCTCCTCCCACTTCGCTTTCTGCCTTATCTGGTGAGTTTTATGAAAGACACGTGTCTTTCATCCGTTGCCCCATATTTTGTCACACATATTAAGGTAAAGCTTTAATCTGGACCGTTAGATGGGCATAACAATATGTGAAGGATGATAGGACATTCGGAGATTGGAGTATCCAGGTTCCTCTTGATTCAATCATGAGCACTTCACCTCAAAGTGGAATAGTAGTGTTATCATCTAGCACAAACTCTTGTACAAGAGCTATGGGCCTCACATTTCCCAATGGTGGATCGTATCCAATAAATAAGAAGCGGTAGTGATGTGAATTTGAATGCTGGTAAATTATCTTGATCAAACCCATTTCTTAATGAGCTAGTCAACCTTGTGAAAAACCCAATTGGCTTGGATAAAGATAAATCACATATATGGATGACAATGATGAAGAATGATGACACTGCGGATGATAGTGGTGGCTATATGCATAGCTGCAACAATTACCATTAATCACTCATTGGTATTTGGTGGAGTAAGGTGTTAATGAATGGTTATGTGTCCTTTGAGTCTTCAATGTCGGTGTGTCATTTGAGTTAGCACTTTACAGGATAGATGGTGGATTTAGGGAATACGTGGTTTTGTCCATAAGGTTTTTCCCAATCCACTTGATAGGGTTTCTCTCATTTTGGACTTTATTGCTTTTATATGTGTGCCACAGTGTTAGTGTCTTACATCAAAGTTATCTATGAAGCTTGTTGAATGGTTTTTCAAAGGTTTCTTGATTAAAAGATTCTATTCTTGGAAGGGTTCTTGAAGATTGAAGCATAAATTAAGCAGTTGGCCTCTCATTATTCACGTGTGTTTTTAACTATCAAAGATTGGTTTTAGGCTTTGGATGAGCTCCTGATTTTCTGGAAAAGCTGGAAGTTTTATGATGTTTATCTTGTTTGTAGTTAGTTTGTTATATTAGTTTTGTGAAAAGCTTCATAAATTAGTTAGGATTTACTACACAAAAATTGGACACCCTTTGTGGATAAGGGAGTGACGAAATTTATGCATAACCTTTAATTTAGTTGTTTCGCAAGTTGTTTCTAAGTTTTTTAGGATTTCTTTTAGTTGTTAGGATGTTGTTATGAGGTTTTTAGGATACTTTAGATGTAAATAGCCCTAATAATCCATGTAACAACATAAGTCTTTCGGTGATCAACAAACAATTCGTGTGTTTCATCTTCTTTGTGCAATTAAAGAGTTGATTATTCCTTTTCCCCTTTCCCACATATTTTAGCATATTATTCCTTCTATTACTCTATTTTGTGTTTTATCTAATTTTTCTAGGATTTTCCGGCTGATTTTGAAATCGAGACATTTCATGAAATGGGAGGAGTAGTATGTTTTTGTAGAGATTTGGGTTGGTTTGATCGAAGCTTAAAACTTTTAGTCAAGATTCTTTTGTCTTTTGCCTGGGGTTCTAACAATATCGCAAGTTTTACTAGCGATATCGCTAGCTTTGTCCAGTGATGTGGGAAGGCTATGAGAAGTGCTTGGTGCCTATATTCACGATTAAATCAAAGAAAATCCACTGCTTCAAACAAGGAAGGAAAGGAAAACAGGGGGTAGCGCCCGCTACCCTAGCCTAGCGCCCGCTATCTTCAGGTAGCGCTCGCTACCCCCTACCTTAGCAAATTTTGGTTTTCTCTTCTTCAACTTGCCCACTTGCTTTGGGTTTAAACCTTAGTGTGCATATATATATATATATAAAGAGGATCACGTGAAAACCACAAAAAAGGGTACAATAGAGGTATAAAGGGTACACGTACTTCATTAATGATATTTTCATAAATAATAAAAAAATTGTTGTAAATGTACCTATACCACTTTAATCTTAATATTTACCGCTTTAAATCTTATATGTACCCCTTTTTTGTGGTTTTCACGGTTTTCAACAAACTTAAGGTTTTAGTGGATCCTTACTCTATATATATATATATAGAGAGAGAGAGAGAGAGAAAGCAAGGATCCACTAAAAACCTTAAGTTTGCTAAAAACCGTGATAACCACAAAAAAGGGGTACATATAAGATTTAAAGCAGTACATATTAAGATTAAAGTGGTATAGGTACATTTACAACAATTTTTTATTATTTATGAAAATGTTATCAATGAAGTATGTGTACCCTTTATACCTCTATTGTACCCTTTTTTTGTAGTTTTCACGGTGAAAACAATTTTCACATGATCCTCTTCCTATATATATATATATATACACTAAGGTTTAAACCCAAAGAAAGTGGGCAAGTTGAAGAAGAGAAAACCAAAATTCGCTAAAGTAGGGGGTAGCGAGCGCTACCTGAAGATAGCGGGCGCTAGGCTAGGGTAGCGGGCGCTACCCCCTGTTTTCCTTTCCTTTCTTGTTTGAAGCAGTGGCTATTCTTTGATTTAATCGTGAATATAGGCACCAAGCACTTCTCATAGCCTTCCCACATCACTGGACAAAGCTAGCGATATCGCTAGTAAAACTTGCGATATTGTTAGAACCCCAGGCAAAAGACAAAAGAATCTTGACCAAAAGTTTTAAGCTTCGATTAAACCAACCCAAATCTCTACAATAACATACTACTCCTCCCATTTCATTAAATGTCTCGATTTCAGAATCAGCCGGAAAATCCTAGAAAAATGAGATAAAACACAAAATAGAGTAATAGAAGGAATAATATGCTAATTATGTGGGAAAGGGGAAAAGGAATAAAACTAAATAAACAAGGAAAAAACTGAGAAAAAGGGAAAGAAACTAGCTAAACTAACTAAGAACACTACGGAAAAAATAAACAAATAAACACAACATCACATACATCGGGATTACTGAGTTTGGATCATTGATCTCATAGCATGAGCTATCCCTTGATTCATAACTTCGTGAACTAGAAGTAGTTTCCTTCACAACCATCTCATCACCTTCCTGGTCACTTGGGCTTGGTGTGGGTGGGGTCTCCTCACTTGCATTTAGCTCTTGGAACTCCTTCTCCTTCCTTGCAATATAACCCTCCAAATACCTCCAATCGCAAACCCTTTGACCAATTGCATCTTTATAATTGGTGTAACATGGAAGTCCTTTACCAAAGTGAAAGTCACTGAACATCGCTTTAATCTCCAGGTAGGTTGGACGATTTATCAAACAACTAACAATTAGGGAAGACACATGATCAGGTTGGTCCCACTGTGGTAGCTTCAACACCGTACTCATCTACCAACAATAAAATCATATCTTATAGACATGTTGGGGTGGACTCTCATAATCCTTCTTTTCCAACGTCCCCATCTGAGTATCCTTATCAGGCATGTTATCAACCATCCTACTCAACACTTAAGGCTAATGGACAATCCTTACCACAACAAACCAAACTAACAGTTCTATAACAAAAGGTTTATTGGCTAACATACAAGTTCTTTTACACATAGCTACTCACATAAACAACCTCTCAAAACATGTCCTTAAGTGCATAAAAGAACTTAAGTAAAGTCTATCCTACATGCCCAAACTTCCTACCCAATCTCACCACATTATATTAAAGCAATAAGACATAGTGCATATATGTTACACTACATATGCTGCGATCATTTTGTCAAAGAGTAAAAACGAAGCATAAATTTCTTGGTGGGAAATTACAATAGACTTTATGCTGCGGTTGTTTAAATGACCGCAGAATAAAGTATATGCTGCGGTAAAAAGGAGCTTTTGCTTCGTTAAAATAGTGCGCAGCATAAAGTTTATATTAAAAAAAATAAAATAAATAGTATACTCTATAAAAAAATTAGAGACAAAAAATTTCTAAGAGTATCCTTTCTTCTTCCTCTATACCTAAAAAAAATAGCATAAGGTTCCAAAAATTAGATAGTCGTCTCCTTCGTCTTCGTTCGTCTGTGTTCTTCCTTCTTCCTTCTCCTTCGTCTCCGCTCCTTCTGTCTTCGTCTGTCTTCTTCTTCTTTCTTCTTCTGTCTTTGTCTTCATTTGTCTTCTTCGTCTGTCTTCGTTGTCGTCTTCTTCTTTCTTCCTTTGTCGTCTTCATCGGTCTTCTTCTTCCGCCGTATCTTGTTAACTTGTTAAATTGGTAAGTGGGTTTAACTTGTCACTATTTAATTGGGGATTTTGGGCTAGCTAGGTTTAATTTGTTAGGGTTTAATTGGGGATTTTGGGGATTTTTTTTGTTAGTGAGGATTTAATTCATGGTATGTATGAAATTAATTTATTTCTAAATTAATAACAAGCAGGATATTGAGTCTCTCTTCAACTTTTGTTTTGTGCTGTATAAATCATGGGTTGCTTTCCAAATTCAAACTGTATAACTGAATTTCCAGCATTTTATATGTTATGACCTAACAAGTATACTGTACTTGCTCCATTGTATACTTTGTTGGGTTTATTTAGTTTGATATCATGATCTTTGTGCTACTTAGAACATAAACTTATAAGAGTATTTTTAATGTCATTATGCATTCTGTCATAGCAAAATTATACTATGAAATGGAGGGAATTAGTTATATGCTTGTGTGCAAGAATTCACATTACTTGATAGGTTCACATTATATGCTTGTCGTATTACCCTTTATTGTTGCATGATAAGTTCACTAATTTGTTGTGGTAATGAATTGTCATTCATGCTTATGTGTAGGTGGTGAAGCTCTTGAATTGGAAGAAGCAACTTTGGTGAATTTGCGAAATCCAATTACTCACATTTACATATCGACTTGCATTGGTATGGATTTTTAAAAATGGATTTTCTATATAAAACACCTATCGACTTCACTAGTTGTATATGATGTATTGAATACATGTATGAAGTATACATATATCAATGTATTACTTAGTTGTTATTGGGATTAATGATGAGTATATTATGTACAAATATTTGTATGATTAAAGAAATAATTTATTAAATATTGATGTATGAGTTAATTGATTTATATAATCAAACCTTTTGCATTACCATCATATGCCTAGATACCCGTTCAAGACTTACCCATTAGGAGTAAGTTTTGAATAGTCCCTGTTTTGGGACTGTTCTTGGTAGTGTAATCTCACTTAGGTGGAGAATGTAATTCTTTTTTCGATCAATGAAAATGATGGCAATAGGATTTCTGCTACATGTTCTTCGGGTACAAATGCTAATTAACTATTTGCATTATGTACTTGGAGAACTATAGGGAAGTGCTGCCGAATTTTCATTTGAATCGAAGAAAGAACTACATTCATTAGTGGGATTACACCTCCAAGGATGGGTTAGGTTGGAGTGATAAGGACCCTTTTGCCTACATCGCATACATTATACACTTTATGATTTGATATTATATGATGACATTTGTGTTTATTTTAATTACATATATTATGTTCTATATGTGTGCATACTCTATTAAGGAAGATGTCAAAAGATCGGTCTTGGATGTATGGGAGCTGGGATTCCTCAGCCTTTGTGGGTGGGGTTTTTGAATTTTGCAACTGTGCTGAGGCTTAGAAAGCGAGTGGAGCGGATAACATAGAGGGCTTTTATTGCCGTTGTGTCAGTTGTGCAAATGTTGATACGGTTGAAACTATTAAGAAGCTTAGGGAACATGTCCTTCTTAGGGGTTTTCGAGCTGATTACTAAGTATGGGTTTATCATCGTGAGGAAGGAGTGTATGGACATAATTGTCAATTACATAATGTCAATGAAGTTAATGAAGATGACCTTTTTCCTTCCAGTGACAATGTACCTATTAATGATGAACGAGAACACGATGAGGATGTGGATCGTGTTGATGAAATGATGGAGGGTGTGGAGGATTCAAGTTTTGTAGAATCTATTTCAGAGGCCGCTCAACAACCATTGTACGTGGGGTGTACAAAGCTTACAACACTTTCAACTGTGTTGGAACTGTATAGGATTAAGTCAAAGTACAATTGGTGTGACACTGGATTTACAAAATTATTAGATACTTTGAGCCGCATGTTTCCTGAGCCCAATGAGCTTCCTAAGTCGAACTACTATGCAAAGAAGCTAATGTGCCCTTTTGGGTTGCCATATGAGACAATACATGCTTGTCCTAATGATTGTGTATTGTACCGAAATGAGAATGAATCACTAGAAAAGTGTCCAAAGTGCGCAGTGCCGCGTTACGAGTGAGAAGCAGCACGAGGTTTGGAAGGCCCCCCAGCTAAAGTGTTGTGGTACCTCCCCATTATACCGAGGTTCAAGCGATTATTTTCAATTGACAAAGATGCAATAAACTTAAGGTGGCATGCAGAAGGGAGGAAGAAGTCGTCGAATTTGCTACAACATCCATTAGATGGTCTAGAATGGAAGAACATTACTCAAAAACATCGAGTATTTGGTGCGGAAAATCGCAAACTGAGGCTTGGATTGTGCACGGATGGAATGAACCCTTTAGGTACCCTTAGTTCAAAGCATAGTACAGTGCCTGTGATTTTAACTATCTACAACCTACCCCCATGGCTTTGTATGAAACAAAAGTACCTTATGTTGTCCCTTTTGATATCTGGTCCCAAGCAACCTGGTAATGATATTAATGTTTATCTTGCGCCATTGGTTGATGGCTTGAAGAAGTTATGGTATGAAGGGGTTGAGGTTTTTGATGGTTATGCAATGGAGACATTTACGATGCGTGTCATGCTTTTATGCACCCTTAATGATTTCCCAGCATATGGTAATTTATCTTACCACAAGAACAAAGGTATGAAAGTTTGCCCTATCTGTATGGATGACATGGATTCCACGTGGGTAGGTAAATACGTTGACTGGTGCAACCGACGTTTCCTCCCACCTAATCATCCTTATCGTAAGAAGAAGAAGGCATTCAACGGGATGGTTGAAGATCGTGTTGCTCGTCGACCTTTCACCGGGTATGAGGTTTATAACCAGGTTAAGGGTGTTGAATGCAACTTTGGTACACCGAACTACGAGTACCAAGGTCTGTGGAAAAAAGAGTCTATCTTCTGGCAACTTCCATATTGGAAAGATTTACAAGTTAGACGTTGCCTCGTCGTTCTGCACATTGAGAAGAACGTATGCGATGCAATACTTGGAACATTGTTTAACAATCCTAATAAGACCAAAGATGGAAAAGTTGCTAGGGATTTTTAGAAGAAAGTTGGTGTTTGTCTAGAGTTGTGGCCTCATGTGAAAGAGACCAAGAAAAGAAAGAAGCCTGAGGATGATAAAGGACAAGATGTGACTACATACTACTTACCTCCAGCTTGCTACACATTGTCAAAAGATGAGAAAAGGAAATTTGGTCAAACATTATACAACATTAAGGTACCATTGGGCTACTCATCTAATATGAAACGATTTGTGTCTCCGAATGGTGAGTTGATGTTTTCTAGCATGAAATCACAGTCCATGTTATGATGCAAGTATTCCTACCCATATGTATTCGTGGGATCCTACCTAAACATATAAGGTACACTAAAACTGCTCTTTGTTCGTTGTTCAATATGATATGCAGTAAAGTGTTAGATCCTTCGAAGCTCGATGCTCTTCAAGCTGAAGTCATTCAAACATTGTGCAAATTTGAGATGCTTTTTCCCCCTACATTCTTCGACATCATGGTTCACCTAATCCTTCTTCTTGTTCGTGAAATTAAGCTGCTAGGTCCTGTATTTTTGAGATGGTGCTATCCTTTCGAAAGACAAATGGGGGTTTATGCGGGTAAAATGAGAAATCTAGCTAAACCTGAAGCAAGTATGGCGCAAGGCATTGTAAGCAATGAGGTTGGTAATTATGCAGCTGAGTATATATCAGGTATTTCGCCTGTCGGTATGCCTATATCTCGTCATGAAGGTAGGCTAGATGAAAAGGGTACAATAGGGTCAAAGGCATTCATACCTAGTACAGATATCCTCCGACAAGCTCATCTATATGTATTGCACCACGTTTCAGAAGTACACCCATTTATAGATGAGCATGTGAACCTTCTGAAGGCAAGAAATCAAGGTAAAGGGCATAAAGGCGAGAGAGGTTTGATGATGTTGCATAATAAGACATTTGTGGAGTGGTTTTACCAGCATGTCATTGTAGGACAACTTGAAGGTGTTTCTGAAACTGTTAGGTGGTTGGCTTTTGGACCATGAGACACTATTACTCGGTATGAGGGATATGATGTGAACGGGTATACATTTTGGACCACTACTCAAGATCAAAAGTCCCGATGTAATCAGAACAGTGGTGTTTCCATTTTAGCATCTTATGCGTTTTACGCTACTGCAAAAGACCAATCTCATGTGGACGCTAAGATGTTCTATTATGGGAAAATACAAGAAATATGGGAGTTGGACTACTTTTCATTTAAAGTTGGTCTTTTCAAGTGGAAGTGGGTTGATAGTGGCCGGCGTTCATCAGTTAGAACCGATGACCCTTGTGGGTTTACTCTAATAGACAGCACGCGAATGCGTGACAGTGACGAGCCATTTGTACTTGCTGCACAACCTAAGCAAGTGTTCTACATAAGTGACCCCGTTGATCCGAAACGCTCTATTGTAGTACCGGGTAAAAGAAGTATTCTTGGTGTAGGTGATGTAGATGATGAGGAAGAGTATGATGCCTTTGAGGATTCTCCACCTTTCACAGATCCTAAAACTACTATGGTTGACTATGTTGTGGATGACTCAAACTACATGCGTGACGACCATACTGAAGGAATAATTGTTGACATATAATTGTGCTTGATGAGGTATAATTTAAGTTTAACGAATGTAGCTTCAAAGCGAACTTGTATTTTTAATACTTATTCTAATATTTTTACTATACTCTATATTTTTTAGTAGTATTTCTTAAATTGCTATGAATTGTGCATGAATCGCCTTATATATGAATTTTTTCACGCTTTTAATGCATATGCATCTTCGATTTTTCCTATCATCAATTAAATGACCGTGTTTTCCCTGTATTTTTTCCAGGTGTTATTTAACCTTTGTTGCAATGAGTAGTGATGATGATGTAGATACTACTGATAGTTTGGGTTCAGATTCAGATCCATCTTATGATGCACGTAAAGAGGTTGATCAAGGAGAATCGGAAGATGTCGAGTATGACAAGTTACTTGACCGTATTGAGCTACATGTGCAGATTGCCGAAGAAGCTACCCCCATTCCAGACCAAGAACCTGTTCAACCCCCTCTTAGACATGAAGCTCAACCCCCCCCCCCCCATACGAAACAACAACTTAGTGTGGTGCCATCAACAAGTGGCCGCTCTCATTCAGAAAATCTGCAAAAGAAGACAAGAGGTCCAGCTAAGGGTGTGCACAAAAACCCAACCCGAAATACCCGTCCCGTTACCCGCATTACCCGCTCCTTAAAATCGAGTACTTTTTAGCAAAAAATTGATTTTGCGAAACGGGTACCCGACATATTTCGGGTCGGGTACGACATCGAATTTTGGTACATCAGGTATCCGGTACCCGCTTTATTTTTTTTACTTTTTATGTTTTTCAATTTTTTAATTTTTTAATTTTGAATTGGGCTTTTTTTACCACAACTCCAAAATCTACTATACTTCTTTCTCATTGTTATACTCTAAATAGCCACTACCTCTTTCAGTTTTCTTATTTTTATAATGTTTTCTTTGTTTGTTATTCTTTTCGGTGTTGCTTTGTTTTTTATGATTTGTTTATCAGTTATTTTTCGCTTTTTATATTTTATTTATTCATTTTTGCTCCGCTAAATCCATTACATTGGTTTAGAGATTAATGCAATTATGCTAATCACAATATTAATTATTTCGTTTAATTATAATGTATACAATTATGCTTTATTTATATCTTAAGTGAAAGAAAAAGATGAAGTTGCGGGTACCCGCTTACCCGACCCGATCATTTCGGGTACCCGATATGTTGGTACCCGAAATTTCAGGGTAGGGCTTGGGTAATAAAATACACTACCCGGAAGGTCGGGTACCCACACTTTCTGGTACCCGCTAATGCACACCCCTAGGTCCAGCTAAAGGAGTCCAAGCAAATGAACCTATGTACCTACAGTATAATCAGTATGGGCAACCGTGTGGAAAGTGTCGTACCAAGTACGGTACACATCTACGGTTGTGTATGAGGAAACTTTCCATTTTGGTTAAATGGGAAGAGGTTGAAGCTGGTTTGAAGAAAGCTCTATGGAAAGATACAGTGGTAAGCTTTAAACTTTTTGCAAGATTTAGTATTTTTGCCTTTTTTCAGGAGTTGGTGATGGAGCAAGTGACCCAATACCACAAGCAAGTGCAAACACAATTTGCAAACTTGTTATAAAGGTTGGGGATGACGGAAGATGATGTGAATGTTGATAAGAAAAATCGTCACTCACAAGGATAGTATCTTAGTTCGGTTTTCTCTAAAGCCAAGCACCAAGAAAATCGATCTAAGTCGAATAATTTAATGAATTGATTAAAGCTAAGAACCCTCAATCCCTAAAATTATCCTCACAAGAGTCTAAAGCCTAAGCGCCAACTCTTGCAAGAAGTTCAAAAATTTCCACACACTCGAAAATTTTCTCACCTTCGGTTTTTGGTTTGTTTTATAGAAAAACAAGCAAACTTAAACAACCAATGTTTATTGAATGTTCAAATCTCAATTTTTACAATCTAATGTTGAGATTATTTATAGTCATAATCATCAACAAATCCTAACTAAACTAAGTTAATTTTACACGCACAACATTAGGAAAATTCACCCTAATCTACTGACTCATTAATGACTCACAAGATAAGAATGCCACGTCATCACTGCCAGTCATGCAACTTGCTAAAATATCCTAACAAACTCTATCTAATCTGAAAATATCCTAACAAACTTATTTTTACCTTGCTAATCAAGATAATCAACAAATTACAGCCATAATTGCACAATAACAAGATTTACCCAAATCCCCAAAAGATCGTCAAAATTGACGCAAGCCTTCCTCGTCCAATTTTGCGCATTTTTGTGAATTTTCTTCAAAAATTCAAGAAACCTTTCAAGATTCAATCTTTTAATCAAGAAACCTTCAAGAACTCATTCTCCATGTGTATAAGGCTGTAAATGATGATTGAGACACTTCAAGAATTAAAAGACTCAATGCCTAAAAATGAGAAAACCCTATCAAGTGAAGTGGGAAAAACTCATAGGCAAAACCATCTTATTCCCCTAATTCCACCATTCTTTCCTTTGCTTCAATGATCAAGTATTTTCGTGTGTCACCATACACACCCATGATGATGTCTTTGAAGATCCTAAAAGCCTTGAATCCCCATAATCCATGATTTCCCCCATACTTGCATCATTCTTAGAAGCCATCAACAAACCTTCGAAATTATCATCTTGTTTCATATCATCCTCCTCTTCTTCAAAAGAGTTTGTCCTCAAACCTCGAATTTGATCATCAGGAACATAAGGAGACAAATCACCAATGTTGAACGTGGCATGTACACCAAATTCACCTGGCAATTCGAGTTTATATGCATTGTCCCCGATCTTGCTCACGATTTTGAATGGTCCATCACATCAAGGCATTAGCTTATTTTCCATATGTGCCTGATGAACAACTTCAAAGTTTGAGGAAAAACTCTTTTGAAGAAGGGGAGGATGATGTATCTCCGGATGACAATAGTGACACTAATAATTTAATTGATGTCAGTGATATGAATAACTTCGAAGGTGATGGTATCAAGGATGCAACCATAGGTCAATTAGTTGCATATGGAAATATTAACCATATGGGTGCATCCAGGGTAGGGATTTGTGTGTGCATGATCACTCATCACTAAGTGGCACGCAAATCAAGGCAAGAATTGGTTGATTATGGGGAACAAGATGGTTTTTGCCTATGAGTTTTTTTCCTACAGGGTTTTCTCATTTTTGGCATTGAGTCTTTTATTTCTTGTGGAGTCTTGGTCATCATAATTATGCTAAAATGCATGGAGGAGAGATTCTTGAAGGTTTCTTGATTAAAAGATTGAATCTTGAAGCATTTATTGAAGTTCTTGAAGGAATCTTGAATTATGCGCAAAAACCAACGAATATGCATGGCGAGTTTTTTTGGCGAATTTTCTTGGTTCTTTGGCAGCAAGTAATTTTTGTAATTTAAGCTTAAAATCTGATGATTATCTTGTTAGTTAATTATTTATTCAAGTTGTTAGGATATTTTCTTGATTTGTTAGTTAGTTAGACTTTGTTAGGCAAGATAAGATCAAGTGCAAGTTGCATGACGATGTGGTAATCTTATCTTGAGTTAGTTGTGTGTTTGTTTTGTAATGAACGAATTTCCCTATTCTTAGGCGTATTTTTTTGTTGATTTTTTTTAGAATTTTGTTGTTGATTTACCAATAAATAATCTCAACATTAGGATGTAATTAATTAAGTTGGAATTGAATAAAAAGTTTGTTTGTTTACTTGAAAACAAAAATCCAAAAATTAAGAGTTGGTGATTAATTTCTTTATACTCTTGTGTAGATTATTTAGTATCTTTGAGGAAGCTTAGGCTTTAACCAAAGGAATAACTAATAACCCTAAATTTGAGAATCTAGGTGACTTGGTCTTTATAGGTTCGAAATTTTAGTCTATTCCCTTGTGGGTTTTTGTTTACACGAATTCAACTTTACAAAACTCAATAATTTACAACCTCATGTTGACCTTATTTATAGGTATAATCATCAACAAAATCCTACCTAAAAACAGCTAATAAAACACGAAAAAACCTAGGAAAAATAATTCCCACTTATGCAACTTGCACAAGTTGCTCAACAAACTAAAGATAAGATTGCCACATCATCATGCAACTTGTACTTTGATCTTATCTTTCCTTACAAACTCTAACTAACTAACTAATCAAGAAATTATCCTAACAACTTGACTAAATAATTAATAAACAATATTATCATCAAAAATTATCCTAAAAATCGCGAAATAGCTTGGTGCCCAAGAACTTTGAAAATCGCCAAAATTTTCGCCAATGTTGCTTCGTCAATTTTGCGCCACTTTTCAAGATTTCCAAAAAATGCTTCAAGATTCAATCTTTTAATTAAGAAACCTTCAAGAAACCATTGTTCATGTATTTTAGCATATTTATGATCATTTAGACTCCACAAGAACTAATAATAATGATGTCTAAAATGAGAAAACCCTATCAAGTGAAATGGCAAAAAACTCATGGACCAAACAAAATTGTTCCCTGTAAGCACCATTGTGTACCATCCTGTGAGTGCATTAATAATCTGTTAAACCTTATTTTAATGAATCACTCCACCAGTGACAAGCATATTGATGGTTAATAGTTAATAGTGTTGGCTAGGAAGCCACCACCATCACATGTCTCCACAGTGTTAGTGTTCGTCATTGTCATTGTCACCCATACATGTGATTTATCTTTGTCAAACCCAATATGATTTATTGGTAGGTTGATTGGCTCATCCACTATTGGTGTATCATCACAGATATTCTAATTCACATCATTCTCCCCTGGTTGAAAAGAATTTGTCCTCAAATTCACGTCATCCCAACATGGAATAAGTGGATCACCGATTGTGCATTTTTTGATTTGCAATACAAGCCATATCCAAACATTGAACAAACTGATTATGACAATCACCTTTTTAACCCTCATTGATTCTTATTCATCTGACAATTCATCAGCAAATTCTTCTAGCAAAGGAGTGAGGCGCAAATCTGTTGATACTTGATTTGATGTTGCTTCCTTTCGAAACATAATAAATGCAGGGTTCCCTTGATCCACTTCTTTGTCAAATTCCTTAGCAGAAAGGAGTAGAATTGTTTGTTTCTGGAATTTTCCTGCAAATGGAGTCAAAGGTAGGAGATTGATGCATTTCCTATCCTTCAAAACCGTATATACATTCGATTCCCCATTATGTTGCACCTTTCTATCATATTGACAGGGTCTTCCCAGGAGAAATTGGAATGCATTCATGGATACAACATCACACCACAATTCGTCATTGTACAAACCAACGGTGAAATTGATTAGTGCTTTTTCCTTACTTCAATCCCTTTTGTATCATCAAGCCAATTTAATTTATAGGGACTAGTATGGTCTCTTTATGTCAATTTCAACCTTTTAACTAGATCTTCGGAAGCCACATTGGTGCGGGATCCACTGTCAATGAGTAAATTGCAAAGGTAGGGACCAATTTTGCAGACACTATGAAATAGGCTCTCCCTTTGGTTTGCATGTGGTTCCACAGCTGTATGTAATGTTCTCCTAACCATAAAGGCTTCGCCACCCTGAATCAATGGAGTTTGATTCACAGTTTCTAGGGTGTCATCATCATAATCCTCCCCTCTGTGGTTTTGAATGATGTCCTCATCATCTTCAACCACAAGTTGATAAATTTCATCCTCAGTGGCCTCTAATCTAGCCTGTTCCATTGTTAATGTGCGTTTTGATGTACAACCAGAAGCATTGTGACCCAAGCCTTGACATTTGAAACATCTCCTGCGATCTTCATATTCTACTTTAGAAATCACCTTTTTGGGTTTATCCCCTGAAGAACTCTGTGTTGCATATGTTTGTGGTGTTTGTGGTGGTTGATTTGCTTTGGCATTAGTTTTCTGAGTGTAGGGTGCTTTACTAGTGGTAGGCACGAAATTTCGTGTGGTGTCTCCCTTTATACGCTTTTCCACTTTTAAAGCCAACTTGCAGAGATCATGAAAGGTATGATATTGAGCCAGATCAAGTTCCTTTTCAATATTTCTATTCAATCTCATCAAAAATCTCGCCATTTTCATGTGTTCCCTTTCCTCTAAATCACAAAGCAAAGATAACCTTTCAAACTCTGCAATATAATCACGCACACTCATAGTGCCCTGATATGAAGAGGTCAACTTGACATATATAATTTTGCTGATCAAAATCAAAAGGCACATATTTGTCACACACCTTCTTTTTGAGGTGAGACCTGGAAACTATTTTGGCTTTGTTTTGGCGTTTCCTTTTGGCTTTGACGCCCTCATACAATAATCCAACAGTTTTGCTCAATCTGATAAAAGCAATTTTAAAGGTTTTTTTTATCATCAAAACCTTTATATTCAGCAATCTTTTCCACTTGACGTTCCCATTCAAGATAGTCATCTGGGAACCTCGACCTGTGAAGTCATCAAGTTTAATACCATGATCATCAAAAATTTTCTTGCTTTTTGAACGTCTTTTAGGGGTGTCAGAAGAAGAAGACGAGTGTGAATCTGCTTCATCATCAACATCACCACGAAAATAGTGTATGGAATGAGGATCAAGTTTTCATTGGAATTGTTGAGCCAAAACTTCAATTCGAACACTATCCTGCTTTTGTCTCATGTCCATAGCCTCTAATTTTGTCATGATGTCTTGAATAGTTTGTGTCAAATTTGAATCTCCCATGATGGATCGAAAAACCTTGAAATCTGATACCAAATTGATGTGGATTTTGGGTAGTATTCGCAAATACAACCTCAAATTCACGTTTTTTTTTTGTCAATTAAACACTCCACTCCTGGATCGATTTAATTGAAGACTAATTAATTAACACATTCCTGTAATTAATTAACTAGGTTGTATGTTTAATAACTAATAGTGTTGGCTAGGAAGCCACCACCATCACATGTCTCCACAGTGTTAGTGTTAAACATTATCATTGTCACCCAAACCTGTGATTTATCCTTGTCAAACCCAATAGGATTTATTAATAGATTGATTGGCTCATCCGGTATTGGTGTAATATAGGATATGTCACTTATAATCAAATTCACATCATTCTCCCCTGGTTGAAAAGAACTTATCCTCAAATTCACGTCATCGCAACATGGAATAAGTGAATCACCACTTGTGCACCTTTTGATTCGCAATATAAGCCATATCCAAACATTGAACAAACTGATTATGACAATCACCTTTTTAACCCTCATTGATTCTTGATCATTCTCCCCTCCTTTGAAAAAAATACGACCTCGAATTTTTCCTATTGTAGAGAAAAAAGAATGAATGATCACACATATATCATCTTGATATCCCATGTCACAATTTGGTTGATGAACAAAAACTTTGAGCATATGAGCACCACTTTGAATTGTTTCATCTTGTGTAGCGTTATTGAAATGACAAAGTACTCCTTGGGGATTTCCAATACTAAGAGAATTTTCAAACAAAGTTCGTGTTGAATAAATCATATCACCAAAATCATCTTCAATAACTTTCGTTTCATGATCCAACATATCCCAAATTTGTGAAAAATCAATCAATGTCAATTGCTGGGATGGCTTGGGAACTGCAATCTCATCGTTGTGACCTAATTCTTCAACATCTTGCAAAACTTTATGGGCAGGATCCTCAAGTTCTTCATTCACTATAACATCTTCCAATGATAACATTGAGTCAAACTCATGAATATGATGGAGAACTCTAGATTTGTCCAGGATTGAAGGTTTCGACACCTCTTCTTGCAACTCTTCCAATAATAGTTCTAAATACAGCTCCGAAGATATTTCTACATCGTTAGCACATTGACTCCTTACATGGCCAAACCCTTGACACTTAGAACAATCTGCTTTATTTCCAAGGAGAAAATATGAGCGCAAGTCGTACGCAGACACTACATTGTTATGCCAATCCATCATCTAAAACTGTCCAAAATTTTGGATGAAAACATAAAGACAAAAACACAACCTAAACAACTCTTTTATGGCTGAATTTATGTGGAGATCTTCCCCTATATGTTTACTGCACTCGACCAAATTTTCATGCACAGAATCGTAGCCAAACTTTCTATGTGTAATTTGCGCAAAAATATTCCAATAAATACGATTTCTGACCACTTGCAAGAAAACAATTTCAAAATGATTCTTCCTCAAATATAGTGATTCTGAGATTTTACAGGTGAAAAGTAGACTCAAAAACAACCAATTTGGAAAAAAGCATCACTTAAAAATCCATTGTAACGAAGGAGAACCAGCCACTTTAATTCTTCCCTCGAAACTGGAAAAACGGACGAAGTGAAAACAATTAGCCAAGGATGGTGAAAAATCAAGAAATTCTTCAAAACCCTGAAATCTGATACCAAATTGATGTGGATTTTTAGTAGTATTCGCAAATAAAACCTCAAATTCACGTTTCTTTTTGTCAATTAAACACTCCACTCCTGGATTGATTTAATTGAAGACTAATTAATTTACACACTCCTGTAATTAATGAACTAGGTTCTAAATTTTTTTATCACTCCTGACTCACAGATTTATGATGGAAATTTCAAACAAATTGATATCCACAATTTGAGCAAATTTTCGGAAAAATTGTATTAAAAAATTAAATTCATAAAACTCAATTAATTTTACAACCTAATGTTGAGATTATTTATAGGCATAATCATCAACAAAATCATACCTAAAAAAAGCTAAGAAACACGAAAAACAATAGGAAATACGCCCACTTGTGCAACTTGCACAAGATGCTCAACAAACTTAAGATAAGGTTGCCACATTATCATGCAACTTGCAACTTGATCTTATCTTGCCTAACAAACTCTAACTAACTAATCAAGAAATTATCCTAACAACTTGAATAAATGATTAATAAAAAACATAATCATCAAAAATTAGCTTAAAAGTCACGAAAAAGCATGGTGACCAAGATTGCCAAAAATCACGCAAATTCTCGCCACAAAGTACCGTCAATTTTTTTGCGCAACATACAAGATTCTTAAAAAACTTCAAGAAATGCTGCAAGATTCAATCTTTTAATCAAGAAAACTTCAAGAAACCATTCTCCATGCCATTTAGCATATTTATGATGATCAAGATTCCACAAGAACTAATAATAATAATGTCCAAAATCAGAAAACCCTATCAAGTGAAATGGGAAAAAACTCATGGACCAAACCAACTTGTTTCGTGTAACCACCATTGTGTTCCATCCTGTGAGTGCATTAATTTTGTATGACTTATGACTCACTCCACCAGTGAAAAGCATATTGATTGTTAATAGTTAATAGTGTTGGCTACGAAGCCACAACCATCACATGTCTCTACAGTGTCAGTGTTCATCATTATCATTGTCACCCATACTTGTGATTTATCCTTGTCAAAACCAATAGGATTTATTATTAGGTTGATTGGTTCATCCATTATTGGTGTATCATCACAGATATTCAAATTCACATCATTCTCCCCTGGTTGAAAAGAATTTGTCCTCAAATTCACGTCATTCCAACATGGAATAAGGGAATCACCACTTGTGCATTTTTTGATTCGCAATATAAGCCATATCCAAACATTGAACAAACTGATTATGACAATCACCTTTTTAACCCTCATTTATTATTGACCATTCTCCCCTCCTTTGAAAAATCTTCACGTTTTTGGGTAGTACTAGCAAAAACACACAAAACTTCACGTTTTTTTTTTTTGTCAATTAAACTCTCCACCCCTGGATTGATTTAATTTAAGACTAATTAATTAACACGCTCATGTAATTAATTAAGTAGGTTCTAAATTTGTTAATCACTCCTGATTAACAAACTTATGATTAAAATTTCGAACAAATTGATATCCACAATTTGAGCAAATTTTCCGAAAAAATGTATTGAAAAATTCAATTCATAAAACTCAATTAATTTACAACCTAATGTTGAGAGTATTTATAGGTATAGTCATCAACAAAATCCTAATTAAAATCAGCTAAGAAAACACGAAAAACCTTAGGAAATAAGTCCCACTTGTGCCACTTGCACAAGTTGCTCAACAAACTAAAGATAAGATTGCTACATCATCATGCAACTTGCACTTTGATCTTATCTTTCCTAACAAACTCTAACTAACTAACTAATCAAGAAATTATCCTAACAACTTGACTAAATAATTAATAAACAATTTAATCATCAAAAATTAGCCTAAAAATCACGAATTAACTTGGTGCCCAAGAACTTTGAAAATCGCCAAAATTTCCGCCAAGGTTGCTTCGTCAATTTTGCGTCACTTTTCAAGATTTCCAAGAAACTTCAAGAAATGCTTCAAGATTCAATATTTTAATCAAGAAACCTTCAAGAAACCATTCTTCATGTCTTTTAGCATATTTATGATGATCGAGACTCCACAAGAACTAATAATAATGTCCAAAATGAGAATACCCTATCAAGTGAAATGGGCAAAAACTCATGGACCAAACCAACTTGTTTCATGTAACCACCATTGTATACCATCCTGTGAGTGCATTAATAATCTGTTAAACTTTCTTTTAATGACTCACTCCACCAGTGACAAGCATAATGATAGTTAATAGTTAATAGTGTTGGCTAGGAAGCCACCATCATCACTTGTCTCCACAGTGTTAGTGTTCATCATTATCATTGTCACCCACACCTGTGATTTATCTTTGTCAGACCCAATAGGATTTATTAGTAGGTTGATTGGTTCATCCACTATTGGTGTATCATCACAGATATTCAAATTCACATCATTCTCCACTGGTTGAAAAGAATTTGCCCTCAAATTCACATCATCAAAGTATGGTGAGAGATCCCCAATATTGAAAGTAGCACTCACCTTACCATACTCATCAGGCAAATCAATTTTATAGGCATTATCTCCATATACTTCAATCACCTCAAAAGGTCCATCAGCTCTAGGCATCAATTTATTCTTCCTTTTATGAGGAAAATGTTCCTTTCTGAGATGTATCCATACGAAATCACCAGGTTTGAAAACGTGTTGAGTTCTTTTCTTGTTGGACCGCCTCCTGTAGATTTCATTCATCTTAGAAATCTTCTTCTTAACCCCTTCACACGTTTTATTGAAGATTTCCACCCTCTTTTGCGCATCTACATGTATCTCATCTCTAGCCAAAGGAAGTAGATCAATGGGCATATATGGATTAATCCCATACACAATTTCGAATGGGGAATATCCTGTGGTGGATGAAACAGCTCTGTTATAAGCAAATTCAGCATGGCATAGGCGTACATCCTAATCCTTCTATGACTTACTCACAAGCGCACGTAATAAGGTGCCTAAAGTTCTGTTTGTTACTTCAGTCTGCCCATCTGTTTGGGGGTGATGAGAAGTACTAAAAATCAGCTTGGTACCAACCATCTTCCACAAACACTTCCAAAAGTGACTCAAAAATTTCGAATCTCTATCACTTACCACACTTCTGGGAATTCCATGTAGCTTCACAATCTCCTTAAAGTATAGATCAGCAACATGTTGAGCATCATCTGTTTTATTCATGGCCACAAAATGCGTCGTCTTAGAGAATCTGTCAACCACTAACATTATTGAATCTCGTCCCCTCTCTGTCCTTGGTAAACCAATTATGAAATCCATACTGACACTACCTCAAGGTGTATCAGGAACAGGTAACGACGTGTAAAGTCCTTTGCCAAAGGTAGATTTCGCCCATTGACAGGTAGCACATCTAGAGACTACTGATTGAATATCACCCAACATGTTAGCCCAATAAAAATATTCACTCACCATATCATAGGTTTTGTGAATCCCAAAGTGTCCAACAAGGGAGCCACTATGAGCCTCTCGTATCAACAATTCACGTACTCCACTTTTAGGAATGCACAGTTTATTGTTTCTAAATAAGAATCCATCCTGAATTGTGTAGTTTCTGGAAGGATTTTGATATTCTGAAGCAAAATCTGAATCACTGTCATATAATTCCTTCAAGTGCTCAAATACCAAGACTCTAGTATTAACCATAGCAAGTAAATATGCACTCCTTGACAATGCATCAGCTACCACATTATTCTTGCCTTCTTTTTACATAGAGGAAAAAGTGAAAGATTGGAGAAATTCCACCCACTTGGCATGTCTGTGGTTGAGCTTCTGTTGACCATCGATATACTTCAAGGCTTCATGATCGGAATGCAAAATAAATGGCTTTGGGCCCAAATAATGAGACTAATGATCAAGTGCTCAAACAATGGCATAAAATTCACGATCATAATTGGAGTAATTCAGTTTGGCGCCACTCAGCTTCTCACTGAAGTATGAAACAAGCTTCGTTTCCTGAATTAGTATTGCTCCAATGCCTACACCACTTGCATCACATTCAGCCTCAAACAGTTTACCAAAATCAGGCAACACCAGGATTGGTGCATTCCAAAGTCTCTCTTTAACCTCATCAAAGGCTTCCTGTGCTCGTTGATTCTGGTTGTATTCTACTTTTTTCATCAATTCACTAATTGCAGCCATGATAGTAGAGAAATTTTGAATGAATCTCCTGTAGAATGAAGCTAGGCCATGAAAACTCCTGACTTCATGAAAATTGGTAGGTATTTTCCAAGTTTTAACAACTTCAACTTTGGATGGATCTACCATAATACTTGCACCACTTACAATGTAGCCCAGGACAACAATCTTTTCCTGCAAGAAGTCACACTTTTCGAGTTTTCCATAAAGTTTCTGCTCACGTAACTTTCCAAATAGTTGCCTTAGATGGTCTAGATGTTCATGAATGTCTTTGCTGTAAACAAGAATATCATCTAGATAGACAACAATGAATTTGTTCAGAAACGAACTTAATACCTCATTCATCAATCTCATAAACGAACTTGGTGCATTGCATAGACCAAAAGGCATCACCAACCACACACAAAGACCTTGTTTAGTCTTAAAAGCAGTCTTCCGTTCATCCCCTTCTCAAATTCTCATCTGATGATAGCCACTTCTCAGATCTATTTTCGAAAATATACTTGCACCATGTAATTCATCTAACATATCCTCAAGTCTGGGCATAGGAAACTTGTACTTGATGGTTTTGTTATTCACTACCCTCGAATCAATACACATTCTCCAAGAGCCAACTTTCGGCACTAGCAAGGCCGGAAATGCACATGGACTCATTGATTCTCGAACTAACCCTTTCTGGATTAATTCATCAATCTGGCGTTGAAGTTTTTTCGATACCTCAGGATCACATCTGTATGCAGGTTTATTAGGAATTGGTGCGCCAGGTATGAAGCCAATTGCATGTTCAATTCCTCTGATTGGGGGTAGTTCATCAGGCAATTCATCGGGAAATACGTCAGCAAATTCCTAAAGTAAAGGTGTGAGGCGCAAATCAAATGATATTTTATTTGATATTACTTCCTTTACAAAAAGAATAAATGCAGGGTTCCCTTGCTCCACTTCTTTCTCAAATTCCTTAGCAGAAAGGAATAGATTTGTTTGAGTCTGGACTTTTCCTGTAGATGGAGTCAAAGGTAGGAGATTGAAGTGTTTCCCATCCTTCAAAACCGTATGTACATTCGATTCCTCATTATGTTGCACCTTTCTATCATATTGCCAGGCTCTTCCTAGGAGCAGTTGGCATGCAGTCATGCGTACAACATCACACCACAATTCGTCATTGTACATATCAATGCTGAAATTGCTCAGTGCTTGTATCCTTACTTCAATCCCTTTTGTATCATCAAGCCAATTTAATTTATAGGGACTAGTATGGTTTTTCTGTGTCAATTTCAACATTTTAACCAGATCTTTGGAAGCCACATTAGTGCAGGATCCACTTTCAATGATCAAATTGCAAAGGTAGGGACCAATTTTGCAGTCACTGTGAAATAGGCTCTCCGTTTGATTTGCATGTGGTTCCACAGCTATATGTACTGTTCCCCTAACCATAAAGGGTTCGCCACCCTGAATCAATGGAGGTTGATTCACAGTTTCTAGGGTGTCATCATCAGAATACTCCCCTTTGTGGTTTTGAATGATGTCCTCATCATCTTCAACCACAATGTGATAAATTTCATCCTCAGTGGCCCATAATCTGGCTAGATCCATTATTAATGTGCATTTTGATGTACAACCAGAAGCAATGTGACCCAACCTTGACATTTAAAACATCTCCTGCGATCTTCATATTTTGCTTTAGAAATCACCTTTTTGGGTTTATTCCCTGAAGAGCTTGGTGTTGCAGATGTTTGTGGTGTGTGTGGTGGTTGATTTGCTTTGGCATTAGTATTCTGAGGAATGTAGGATGCTTTACCAGTGCTAGGCACGAAATTTCGTGTGGTGTCTCCCTTTATATGCTTTTCCACTTTTAAAGCCAACTTGCAGAGAATATCAAAGGTATGTTAATGAGCCATATCAAGCTCCTTATCAATATTTCTGTTAAATCCCTTCAAAAATCTCGCCATTTTAATGTGTTCGCTTTCCTCTAAATCACAAAGCAAAGATAACCTTTCAAACTCTGCAATATAATCACGCACACTCATAGTGCCCTGATATAAAGAAGTCAACTTAACATATATAATTTTGCTGATCAAAATCAAAAGGCACATATTTGTCACGCAACTTCTTTTTGAGGTGAGACCAGGAAACTATTTTTGCTTTGTTTTGGCGTTTCCTTTTGGCTTTGACGCCCTCATACCATAATCCAACAGTTTTGGTCAATCTGATACAAGCAATTTTAAAGGTTTTTTTTATCATCAAAACCTTTATATTCAGCAATCTTTTCCACTTGACGTTCCCATTCAAGATAGTCATCAAGGAACCTTGGCCTGTGAAGTCATCAAGTTTAATACCATGATCATCAAACTTTTGCTTGCTTTTTGAACGTCTTTTAGGGGTGTCAGAAGAAGAAGACGAGTGTGTAGACACCTAATTTAGTCCCCTGTCCCGCGGCAAGACTCTATGATGATTTAAAAACTCATTTCTCTAGAAGATTGGGTAATCGAGTATACTTGGGCTTAAAAATAAATCTCATTCTTATTTCACGGACCTTTTTATCCAAATGCCTCTTTTACTATTTTAAATAAATAAATAAAATAAAATAATAATAATAATAATTAAAAAAGAAGTTTCAAAAACGTAGCGCGGTTAATTTAGTCACGCTGACAGCTCAGCGTGACTAAGCTAACAGCGCTACACCAGCAGCGTTTTAGGGTTCCCTGCGCTACTGGGCCAGCGTGATACGACATACCACGCTAGCAGCCCAGCGCGATTAGGGTTCCTACGCTATTATAAAAACCCTCATTTCTTTCGTTTCTCAACACATTTTAACTCACTTTCTTCCTCACACTTAAATAATCCGAGTATTGCTTTTAACAACCTTTTTTTTATTATAATTATTTATTATTTTATTTGCTATTTATTTTACTAAAAAGTGGCTACAAATTTTAATAATATCGAAACAATAATTCGAAACTCCACCCAAATTAATACTCGACGAAGACAATCTTCAAAGGAGAAGTGGTACGTTTCCTGAGAGCCCTAAAAATCATGTTTATGGACTTTTAAGTTGTTGTTTCACTATTTATTTACTGCTTTATCACGTTATTATTGTTAAAGGACTTAAAATTGATTGTTTGCAACGCTTAATCAAGATAATTCTTTCGGACAAATCTAATCATGTTAGGCTCCTTAAATTGATTTTAATAACGGTTTGAGTTAAATTAATTATTTTTTTTTGTGATTCACTAACAATTTAATGCCTTTTTTTTGTGAATTTTGTAATTGATATTTTTGTGTGATTCTAAATGTAATTTCTGTATGGTTAAGAGGAAACTAGTAATGGCCGCCTATGGGCTAACCCGACGCACTCCGTCATGTTAGTACCTTCGCCCCCGAGTCCAATCTTTGGTTCGCTCGACCACAACTTGGAGTCATCCCCATGGGATCGGAGAGGATTTCCGTGCAATTTAGACAAACGTCCCTTATTCGAGTCCCATTCGTATCGAATCTAAATACACGGTTTATGAGTTTAGTTCCTAAAACTCATTGGCGACTTCTTACTAGCATCGTCCGTATTCGTATATTTTTATCTCACTCGAAAAAAAAAAGCAAAAATAAACACACAAAAATAGCGTAGCGCGACAGACTTTGTCAAGCTAACGTCGCAGCGTCACAAAGTCTGCCGCGCTGCACCTGCAGCGTGACAAGCTTTGTAGCGCTGCACAGTCAGCGTGACAAACTCTGTCACGCTACCACGCTAGCGCGACTGAAATTCCTGCGCTCCTGTTTTTTTGCAAAATACTTCTAAAAAAGTCCATTTCACCTTTCCTTAAGCCAATTTTTTAGGTCTAACTCGACCTATGGACGGCTTGGGAAAGGTGACCAAAAAATTTGGGACCCTAAAATCCGGGGCCCCTACAGTGGCGACTTCACTGGGGACGAAAAGAGGGTGAGACTTGAAAATTTTCTCTTAATCATACACTTATTATATTTAGAGCAAATTGCATTTTTTTAGACATATTGCATACATGTGACAAACACTTGGCTTCCATGTGTTTGAAACATGCCTTAGGATCACCATAATGACATTACATTTCGGGAAGCAACCGAGCAAAACGCAACCTTATCCCAACTACATCGATTCCAAGTTGCCCGTGGTACTTGGAGAGGAGACACTCCATATCTAACGGTTATCACACTGCAAAGTGTTGGAGCACACTCCTTAGATGTAGGACCCTTTTGACTGACCGTAGTTTGACTGCATTATTTAGTATTTATTTGCTTCCTTTTTGTTTTATAAAGTTGCTTGTTTTGCTTTTTATATTTTGTGCATATGTAGATTTTCTGAGGTTTTCAAATCAATTTTAATCACAATATATTATTAGCTACCTAAATTAATTGATTACGTAAAATATTTTCCATAATTTTAAATTATATTCTTTGATATCATTTGATTGCTTGAAAAATTTTTATGCACCAATATATTTGATTTAGTTAATAAAATATTGCAAAAGATATTATTAATCAAATCCTTGATCTTCTTAGGATTTGATTAATAGAATCTTTGATTAAATAGAAACTAACTTATACACTTAACATTTATTAGAAAATTCAAATAATATTAACGATTTCAAAAATACTTTAACTTTTTGAGATTTTTAATATAATTCGAATCTTTTGGAAATTTACTAAAGACTAACATGATACTTCCATTATTCACCAAGAAATTTAAATTATATCAATCATTTCAAACATTTATTTGTTAAGATTATTGACATAATTTGAATATTTCGAGGATTTACTAATTCAATTCTTTTTTGTAGAATTTAATTAGTTTACTTTCGAATTCTAGGTGGAGCTAACAATCTCATTTTCCTTAATGAATGAAATTCTTTCAAAAAAAAAGGGACGAAAAAATTTTCGCATATGATCTTTTTATCCTCATGAGCATTAACAATAATTAACTTAATACTGGTTTTGTTTGAGTTAAACTAAAAAAGGCCAAAAAACCTTTATTAATTATATTCTTTAAATTAGAATGTCATTAATTAGGGTTTAGTCGTCTTTAGCTTAGCTTACAGACGCTCTCAGTATTATATTAATCATTGTTAACACTACTTAATTATTTCTTTGTTTTTTTTTTCGAAAAATGGAAATAAATACATTTCTGAATGGCTTGAAATTTTTTCGTACAGGGCTGGTTCAACTGCTTAGTGTCGCGATCCAGATCAACGTTTACAAAGGTTAGGTAGTGACGAACAATCATCATTCATCTCAAATTCCTTAGAGGATATTTGTGAAGATTTCGGGTTCATTACTATAAATATCCAGATTGTCCTCAAGTTCCGTTCCATCCTCTCCAAGTCCAAGAGAGTGAAGAAGAAAATATGAATGCTACATTGATGCTCTCATGATGCGTCTTAATAGATGGAGGCTGAACGAGAAGTAGAAAAAATACGCCTTGCTGAAATTGACGTGAACGTGCTGCTGAAAAGAACATTTGGCTGAAATGGACGCCAAAAGGCAAGGAGGAGGAAAGGAGGAAAAAGAAAGAGATTGAAAACCTCATTCATCGTTCTTCAATGGGTGGCAAATCATATCAATTTGAGGCTGCCAACATCCCTAACACAGAGGTTGTTCTCCCTGAGAAGTTCGATCCTTCTACTCTTCCAAAGTTCAAGGTAACTGGTAATCCAGTCAATCACCTCAAGAGCTTTATTGGGTCCATGACCATCAAAAAGGTTGATCCTGTATTCTATCCAGTGATCTTCCCTCTTTCTTTAGAACCCATTCCACAGAATTGGTTCTACTCTCTTAGCACAGATCGGGTTTCAAACTGGGATACTGTTACTAAGGAATTCATTGATCAATACAAAGATAACATGGAATTCCAAGTCACACTCCGAGAACTCGAAGTGTTAAAACAAGGAGCTGATGAAGGGTTCACTACCTTCTTCACTCGTTATAGGGAAAAGATGACCCACTTGGTCCAAAAACTATCCGATGTTGAATTAGTAGAAAGATTTGTAGACAACCTGTCCGAGCCTTATCAAGTACATCTCAAATATCAAGGCATCGACTCTTTCAAACGAGATTATGATGTCGGGATCAAAATTGAGAACGATTTATTGAAAAAACAGTCGAACCCCAGGCTTATAAGGGGAACTACACCTATAAAAAGGGTGAATCTTCCAAAAATAATGAAGTCAATGCTTTAGAAGCTTCTCGTCTAAGTCCATCAAAATAAAGAGGTGGGCTCGGTAGAGATCACTCCTATCAGCATGACTTATTCTCAAGCTCTTGACAGACTTCAAAGCCAAAATGCTTTACATCCAATTGGGCCAACTACTGACCCACCAGAGGACAAGAGAAGCCAAAAATGGAATGCTAACNTTCATGGTGCAAATACCATAGAGGAAAAGGGCATGATACTGAACAATGTTGGGTCCTCAAACATGTCATTCAAGACATGGTTGAAGACGGGCGTTTACCTTTACCTCCCAAGCCGAATAATATCACCAATCCTTTCGGTGGATCATCTATTCTAGCCATTGATTGTGTTAGTGATAATTTTGATCCTTATAAATTTATCACTTCCAATAATGATAATGCAATGAAGGAAGTATTAGGCTTACACGATCATGTATGTGGCATATGGGACGATAATGTTGAGGATACTTATATCACAACCTCAGTGCCAACACAACTCTCGGCTTATCCATAAATATAAAAAATGTTGGTATCAAGATCCTATAGAAGTTGTGTCTAATGTTCAGCATCTCTACTCGTTCCGGACGAGCTTATCAACTGATAATGACAAAGGCCCATCTCAGGTCCAATTCAACAAAGACTCAATTCCAGTTCCAAACAAATACTGGCTCATCACAAGCCACAAATTCTAGTGAGAGCAATGATAATCCTCTCATTAAGCAAATGCAAAAGACTAAAGCCGACGTAACCATTTGGCAATTATTAGCTTCTTCTCGAGATCATAGGGTAGCTGTACTGAACGGACTTAATGCATTAAATGTTTCTCCTGACACTACCCCTGAAATCTAGTAAGTCTCTTGTCAACTGGACCAAAGAGAAAATGGTTGAATTTCTAAAGAGGATCTCTCCTCCGGAAGGTACTACTCATAACAGGGCCCTTTACCTAACTGCTGGGATATGAATAAAAATGTCCCTTGACATTAGTCGATAATGGGTCTGCAGTCAATGTCTGCCCATTAAGAACTGCCAAGCATCTCGGCATAGAAAAGAAGCATTTTCCCCATCACTGCAAGGAGTAAGAGCTTATGATAACACGAGACGAGAGGTCTTAGGAGTCATAACTCTTGATATGTCCACCGGTGGAATAAGAAGAAGTTGAATTCATGTCATCGATGTAAAATCATCCTTAATTGCTTCTAGGACGTCATGGCTACACATGCTTGGTGCGGTGCCTTCATGCTCCATCAAAAGGTCAAGCTCATACATGAAGGCGTGCCCATAAACATTATGCTTCTCCAATCGAGTAAGTAATTGAACAGGCTATCGCACACCTATCAAAAGTAAACCAAACGACACTAACTAATGTAGCTAGGGTAGTAAGGGTCGAATCCTCAGGGAAGCAGCTAAACTCTATTAGTTCTAAAAAGCTTAAACTGTGAAAGAGCCTTGGTCGGAAGTATGACTAGCTAATGACTATGACTGAATTACTAATAATACAGGAAATGACGAGAATAAACCAATAAACTAAGCCTAGGGTCATGCGGTCACCAAGAACAACTAATGGATTCACTAACAAAGATCGCTCAATCTCACAAACTATCGTCAAATTAGGGCTCACTAATTCTCTAGAATCTAGAATCCCTCGAAATCATCTAGCGGCTCCCGCTCATGCCTAGACTAATTGCCCTATTATTCAGTGGCCTATTGTGGTATTTTTACCCTCGGCATCAAATTCAACAATTACCAGAATTACATAAATCTGCGCACAATTCAATTGTAAAAAAGAAACCAATAAAGAAAAATGACTACTAATTATGGGATTGAAACAACCTAATTTAATTAGTCCATTGGTTGATCAAGGTTTCCCTAACCTAGAAATAGACTACTCACTAATATATGAAGATCAAAACAAGAATAATGTGTAAAAACCCTAATGAATATCATGAAGTAATTAATACTAAACTAATTAAACATAAACAAAATTAACTAAATTAATAAACTAGAAAAACTAAAAGCATAAATTAAACTAAAATAAGAAACAAAACCAGAGAATTACCAAATTGAAGAACAATTGAAGACTTGAATTGAATTGAATTGAAAACAAAGTATTGAACAACCCTAATTTCCCTTAATTTGTATTTGAGAGAAAAAGTGCTTAAAAATCTATCCTCAAGAGAGTAATTCTAAATTATCAAAAGCATCAGTTGTTTGCTAGAGAAAACGTGCCTATGTACCAAGTTGGCTTACAAAACCTAAGTACAAAGAAAATAAAAGAACGAATAAAAAGATCGGGAAAAACGTCTGATGCGGGCGCATAGGAGATTCATGCGCCCATCAAACCTCCGAACGCCTCTAAGTCTGCAATCCTCTTTAAATGCGCCCGCATAAGTTACTTATGCGCCCGCATAAGTCCTCAGAATCTTATTTTGCTCTCTTTTCTTCTTATTTCTTCATTACTTCTTTAAGACTCGTTTCATACCCTTGACACGCATTTCCATGCATCTTCATACTTATCCGTCTAGCTTTCGGCTTCGTTCAAGCCTCGGTTTTCGGCACTGAAATTACAAAACATACCAAAACCAAGCATAACAACCGGGATGATAAAAATCAACTAAAATGCTCTAAAATTGCGGAAATTATCAAACTTGACGAGAATTTCAAATAGCTAAAGAACATCGAATGAGCTAAAACAAAGCCAGAATGACACCCATTAAGCACAAAATTGACTCGAAACAAGGGGAAAAACACTATAAAAACCACCAACTCAATTCCCCCAAGCCAAGCCTTTTCGTCCCGAGCAAAGATAACGAAATGACTTCACCCCATAAAAACATATGCATCACAACTCAGATCCTTCCGAGTTTACTAAGGATCAAAGAAGTCAAATGCTACACTTCTACCAAAAGGTCAAACAAAGCCACCAAGCGAGTTTTAATGAATCGTATTGACTAGAATAGCTCACGAGTGTCATCACTCAATTGAGCATCTAATAATGTTAGCTCACCCTCACCACCAACATAGAAAAATGAAATGCATATGCAATAGTGTTTAAATGCAAGTTTTTGAGGAGCCCAAATCGACCTCAACACCTCATGCAAGTGTTTTAAGGGTATACAACTCAATCCTAAAGTCACTCGAAATGCAATTAATACTCCACGACCTTGTCCAAAGACTCTTCCACAATCAACCCAAAGCAATGCACATGAGATCAAGGAGGCTTTATAAGCTGTAACGTAAGGCTAGGAGTGAAGGTAGGATAATGAGTGATAATGTGGCTAAAAAAGCTCAAGTGGTACATCCGCATA
>PYUH01000638.1:429601-451665 GCA_016808085.1 Suaeda aralocaspica | reverse complement strand
TTTAGGGTTTTTCGCGCCTAACTTCAAAAAACCCGACCCGTTATATGATTTTAAAGCTTCATCATGTCATAAGTTATGCATTTAAGCTTTTTATATCTTGGTTGCTCATGTTTAGACACGACAAGGTCACTATGACACGTGAAGTGGCCATTTGTGTACGTTTTAGGGGGTTTTTGCGCCTAACAACGACAAACGCGACCTATTATATGTTTTTTAAGCTCCATCATGTCATATATTATGCTTTTATGCTTTTTAGATCTTGTTTGCTCACATTTAGACATGACAAGGTCACTATAGGACGTGAAATGTCCTTATCAGTGCCTTTTAGGTGGTTTTCGCGCCTAACATCTACAAACATGACCTATTATATGATATGAAAGCTCCATCATGTGATATATTATGCATTTAAGCTTTTTAGGTCTTGGTTCCTCACATTAAAACACGACAAGGAACTTTGGGACGTGAAATGGCCATTTCGAAGCTTTTTGGGGGTTTCCGCATCTATCTTCTACAAACGCGACCTGTTATGTGTTNACGTGAAATGGCCATTTTAGGGGATTTTAGGGGGTTTTCGCACCTAACTTCAAAAAACGCGACCTTTTATATGTTTTTAAAGCTCCATTATGTCATATATTATGTATTTAAACTTTTTAGGTCTTGATTACTCACGTTTAGACAGGACAAGGTCCCATTGGGACGTGAAATTGCCATTTCATGGCTTTTTAGGGGGTTTTCGTGCCTAGCTTCTACAAACGCGACCTGTTATATGTTTTTAAAGCTCCATCATGTCATATATTTTGCATTTATGCTTTTTAGGTCTTGGTTGCTCACGTTTAGACACGACAAGGTTACTTTGGAACGTTAAATGGCCATTTCAAGGTGTTTTAGGCAATTTCGGGCCTAATTTCTACAAATGCGACCGGTTATATGATTTTAAATCTCCATCATGTCGTATATTAAGCATTTAATCTTCTTAGGTATTGTCTGCTCATGTTTAGACACGACAAGGTTACTTTGGGATGTGAAATGGCCATTTAAGAGCGTTTTAGGGGATTTTCGCACCTAACTTCAACAAACGCCAACTTTTATATGTTTTTAAAGCTCCATCATTTCATATATTATGTAATTAAACTTTTTAGGTCTTGATTTCTCACGTTTAGACACGACAAGGTCACATAGGGACGTGAAATTGCCATTTGATGGCTTTTTAGGGGGTTTTCGTGCCTATCTTCTACAAACGCGACCTGTTATATGTGTTTAGACACGACAAGGTTACTTTCTAACGTTAAATGGCCATTTCGAGGCGTTTTAGGCAATTTCGGGCCTAATTTCTACAAATGGGACCGGTTATATGATTTTAAATCTCCATCATGTCATACATTAAGCATTTAATCTTTTTAGGTATTGTTTGCTCATGTTTAGACACGACAAGGTCACTTTGGGATGTGAAATGGCCATTTCAGAGCGTTTTAGAGGATTTTCGCGCCTAACTTCTACAAACGCGACCTTTTATATGTTTTTAAAGCTCCATCATGTCATATATTATGTATTTAAACTTTTTAGGTCTTGATTTGTCACGTTTAGACACGACAAGGTCACATTAGGACGTGTTATTGCTATTTCGTGGCTTTTTTGGGGGTTTCCGGATCTAACTTCTACAAATGCGATCTATTATATGTTTTTAAAGCGCCATCTTGTCATGTATTATGCATTTAAGCTGTTTAGGTCTTTGTTGCTCACGTTTAGACATGACATGGTCACTTTGGGACGTGAAACGTCCATTTCGGGGCGTTTTAGGGGGTTTTTGTACTTAGTTATACAAACGCGATCTATGATATGTTTTTAATCCTCCATCATGTCTTATATTATGCATTTAAGCTTTTTAGGTCTTGGTTGCTCACGTTTAAACACAACAAGGTCACTTTGTGACGTGAAATGGCCATTTCGGGGTGTTTTAGAGGGTTTTCACATCTAAGCCCAACCTGTTATATGTTTTTTAGCTCCATCATTTCATATATTATGCATTTATGCCTTTTAGGTCTTGGTTGCTCACGTTTAGACATGACAAGGTCCCTTTTAGACGTGAAATGGCCATTTAGTGGCGTTTTAGGGAGTTTTCGCGACCTGTTATATGTTTTTAAAGCTCCAACATTTCATATATTAAGCATTTAAGCTTTTAAGGTCTTGGCTGCTCACGTTTAGATACGACAAGATCACTTAGGGACGTGAAATGGGCATATCGGGGCGTCGTAGGGGGTTTCGTAGCCTAACTTCTACAAACGCGACCTATTATATGTTTTTAAAGCTCGATCATGTCACATATTTGATGCGTTTAAACGTATTAGGTCTTGGTTGCTCATGTTTAGACACGACAAGGTCACTTTTGCACGTGAAATGGCCATTTCGTGGCGTTTTAGGGGGTTTTCGCTTCTAACTTCTTCCAACGCGACCTCTTACATGTTTTTTAAGCAGTTAAGCTTTTTAAGTCTTGGCTGCTCACGTTTAGATACGACAAGGTCACTTTAGGACGTGAAATGGCCATTTCAGGGCATTTTAGGGGGTTTGCAAGCCTAACTTCTACAAACGCGGCCTGTTATATGTTTTTAAAGCTCCATCATGTCATATATATGAAGATTTAAAGCTTTTTTAGTCTTGGTTTCTCACGTTTAGACACGAAAAGGTCACTTAGGGACGTGAAATATCCATTTTGAAGAGTTTATGGGGGTTTCTGCATCTAACTTCTTGAAACGCGACCTGTTATACATTTTTAAAGCTCCATCTTGTCATATATGATGCATTTAAGCATTTTAGGTCTTGGTTGCTCACGTTTAGTGATCTATATCTTAGGTCTAAACTAAGTGCTTGGACTCAAGATAGATTGATAGGGTAGAAAACGTAGCAAGGGAACACTCACAATGCTTCGTAATTCCGAAAATCCTAGCTTTAGATAGGAACACTCACAATCTAGACTCTAGGGCGTTTTATTGCTTATGTGAACACTCAACACAAACAATAAAACAATGGTGAATAATTGAAGCTTTTAACTCTCAAAATTATTCAGAAAACCTTGAAGAATTTCGTGCAAAAACCTCACACAAAATTACTCGTAAAACACAATGTGTATTTTTTGTTGTAAACTTGTAATCTGAATTTTATTATTGAAACAATCGAGTATTTATAACAATATTACTACTAGATATTCTAAATTAACCAACTAATCCTAGACTTTATCCCCAAGCCAAGTAAATCTAGGAAAACAAGGAAAATCTCCTAAAAAACACGGAAATACTATCTTAACCGACCTAGTTTAGGATCCCTAAAAGATATGCCGGAATCTTGTTCCTTTTCCGACAAAATTCTGAAATCCAACTAAGGAACGAACTACAATTAGACTAAACAAAGTTGACTTGGTCAAACAACAAAGAAAACACGGACAACCAAGTTGCCCAACACACTTGTTCACACGCCAAATCACCGCCATACTGAATAAGGTGTTTTTTGCGCAATTTTGAAGGACTTCTATTTTCAAGAACTTCAAGAAACCTTTGAAGCTTCAATCTTTTTTTCAAGAAACCTCCATTTTTGTGTTTCCCATGCTTGATTCCATCAACCATGATCATAAAGACTCACTAAGAATTTCACAAAACATCACAAAACACCATATGGGAAAACCCTACCAAGTGGAGTGGGAAGAAACCCATAGGTTCAACAACAAATCTATCCCTTAGCTAAACTAACGTCCCTAATGGGCTTAGACCATTATCCAAGCATTATTAGCTTTAGGCAACAATGACCATGAGCCAAGCCAAGGCCATGGAACTCTAATCCACACATACCATGAATCTCAAAACGACTCAATATTAGCTCCTTGTCTTCAATGCTTGAATCTGCTTCCTGATCATCCTCCCTTTCTTCAAAAGGAATTGTCCTCAATTCATGAATCTGCTTATCATCTAAGTAAGGACTCAAATCCCCAATGTTGAAGGTGCTAGCCACGCCATATTCATCTCCAATGTCTAGCTTGTAAGCATTGTCACCATACTTCTCTAAAACCATGAAAGGACCCTCTGCCCTAGGCATGAGCTTGTGCTTGCGTTTGCCAGGGAACCTTTCTTTTCTGAGGTGCACCCAAACCAAATCACCTGGATTGAAGGACCTAGGCTTGCGTCGTTTATTAGCATTCCTCTTGTACATCTCATTGACCTTCTCAATCCTTGCTTTGATTTGCGCATGTAACTTCATCATATTCTCAGCTTGCTTCTTTGCATCCTCATGTATATACTCATTCTTTGGGATATCAATTAGGTCTATAGGAACGTACGGATTCACCCCATATACTACTTCAAATGGCGAGTGTTGAGTAGCATAAGTTGGAATCCAAACTCTGCATGACACAACTGCACATCCCAATCTTTTCCAGTCTTGCTTACCAATCCTCTCAACAATGATCCAATTGTTCTATTTGTAACCTCTATTTGTCCGTCAGTTTATGGGTGATGAGAGGTGCTAAATAAGAGCTTAGTACCTACCAAATTCCATAACCCTTTCCAAAAGTAGCTCAAAAACTTACTATCTCTATCAGAAACGATCGTTTTTGGTATGCCATGTAACCTAACAATCTCCTTGAAGTATAGAGAAGCCACGCCAATTGCATCTTCAGTTTTATGACAAGCTATGAAGTGCGCCATCTTGGAAAACCTATCAACCACCACCATGATTGAATCCTTGCCTCTCTGTGTTCTAGGTAAGGCCACAATGAAATCCATACTCACGTCTTCCCAAGGTCTCTATGGAACTGGAAGTGGAGTATACAAACCCTTGTGAAACGTGCTCTTGGCTCTTTGACAAGTACCACAACGAGCAAGAATAGCATGTACATCACCAACCATCTTTGGCCAATAAAAATGTTCTTGCAACAATTCAACAGTTTTGTTTATGCCAAAGTGTCCAGCTAGTCCTCCCCCATGAACTTCTCTTACCAACAATTCACGAATTGCACGCTTAGGTAAGCAAAGTTTGTTTCCCTTGAATAAGAATCCTTCCACAATATTGTAATGGCTACTTGGATTTTGCATACACTGGTGAAAAATGTCTCCAAAGTCCGAATCCTTCTCATAATATTCCTTGATGATTTCGAACCCTAAAACTCTAGAATCCACCATTGCAATCAAATTATGTCTCCTTGAAAGAGCATCCGCCACAACATTAGCCTTGCCTGCCTTATATTTTGCAGAAAAAGTAAAAGATTGTAAGAACTCAACCCACTTTGCGTGCCTTGCATTCAACTTCTGTTGGCTATTGATATGTCTCAATGAGTCATGATCAGAATGAAGAACAAAAGGTTGTGGACGCAAATAGTGACTCCAATGATCCAATGCCCTGATCATGGCATAGAACTCCTTGTCATATGTGGAATAGTTCAACTTTCCTCGACTCAACTTTTCACTAAAATAAGACACTGGCCTTCCCCCTTGTATGAGAACTGCGCCAATCCCTGTACCACTTGCATCACACTCAACCTCAAAAGGCTTAGTGAAATCAGGCAATGCTAGAATAGGTGCGTTACACATCTTGTCCTTCACCAATTCAAAGGCTTGTTGCGCTTGTCTAGTCCACTCAAACTTCCCTTGTTTCGTACATTCAGTTATAGGACTCATAATAGTGCTAAAATTTCGAATGAATCTCCTATAGAATGATGGTAAGCCATGGAAAGATCTCACTTGAGTAACCGTTGTTGGAACTGGCCATGATGCTATAGCTTCAACTTTCTGTGGATCTACCTTGATACCCTCATGTGAAACAATGTAGCCTAGAAAGCTAATCTCCTTTTGCATGAAATCACACTTCTCTAGCTTCCCATAGANCCTTTTGCATGAAATCACACTTCTCTAGCTTCCCATAGAGCTTTTGTTTCCTTAAAGTCTCAAACACTTAGTGCAAGTGACCCATGTGTTCATCTTCGTTTTTGCTATACACCAATATGTCATCAAGGTAAACTACAACAAATTTACCAATGAAAGGACACAATACCTCATTCATAAGTCTCATGAAAGTGCTAGGTGCATTCGTCAATCCAAAAGGCATGACCATCCATTCATACAACCCATGTTTGGTCTTGAAAGCAGTTTTCCATTCATCCCCTTCCCTCATACGTATTTGGTGATAACCACTACGTAAATCCACCTTTGAAAATAGCTTGGAACCACTCAATTCATCTAAGAGATCATCCAATCTAGGGATAGGAAAACTATACTTCACTATGATGTGATTCACAGCTCTACTATCAATGCACATACGCCATGTTCCATCCTTCTTTGGAACCAACAACGTGGGAACTGCGCAAGGGCTCATGCTTTCCCTCACATATCCTCGTTCCATCAACTCGTCAATTTGTCTCTGTAACTCTTTTGTCTCCTCTGGGTTGCATCTATAAGGGGGCTTATTTGGCATAGGAGCTCCAGGGATCAAACCAATTTGATGTTCAATGCCTCTTATTGGGGGTAATCCTTGAGGCAAATCTGCCGGAAACACATCCTCAAAATCACGAAGTAAGGCTCGTAATTTTGGGTGTTCAACTTCGTCAAAAGTCTTCACTTCCTTGGCTAGAAGTAGATACGCCACGTTTTGATCAATCATAACCCTTTCAATTTGTTTTCTTGTAGCAAATAACACCTTGTTGTCAACCTTGGTTGTCTCCTTGTGCCGTTTTTTGAGTTCACTAGGCGTAAGTGGAAACAAAGCCTTGGTCTTGCCATCCTTGACGACCTTGTATACGTTAGTCTTACCATCATGCACAGTTTTTCGATCAAATTGCCAAGGTCTACCCAACAATATATCACACGCATCCATAGGCACAACATCACACAATACTTCATCATGATAGTTGCCAATTGCAAAATTAATCAAGGCTTGCTTACGGACCCTAACTTCATTGACATCATCTAACCACTTAAGTTTGTATGGCTTAGGGTGTCTCGTTGTTTTTAATTGCAACTTGTCCGTCAACTTTGATGATATAACATTAGCACAACTACCACCATCTATAATGAGGTTGCATTTAGTATCGTTTACCTTGCAACGAGTGTGAAAGATGTTTTCACGTTGATCCTCATCTACGGATTTTGAGTGCAAGACCCTTCTAAGGACCAAATTGTTCTCATAAGGCTCCCCCTCTTGTTCCTTGTCGCTTTCTGGATGGCATTCTTCCATGTCACTCCCTTCTTCCTCACACTAGTACAAAAAACAAGATTTGCTGCGGTTTTTTGGCGGTTATTTGCTGCGGTTTTGAACCGCAGCACTTATAGCAGCAGCAAATAAGAAAAACTTATTTGCTGCGGTTTAACCGCAGCAAAAAATANCACACCATCTTCCAGAGTTTCGGTCTTTTTTCCCTTATCCAGACTAGGAGTCACGTTCTTCTTAGGCTCAACCTTAGATTCATTGATTGATGAAGCACTAGAAGTCTTGAAGCCTTGATATGGCCTCGTGGTTAGTTTAGACACCCCACGCTTCCTTTGTTTTTCTAAGATCACCGCCGTTTTACTCACTTCATCAAAAGATAGATTTGGTTGCAATTCTATCTTGTCACGAATATCTAGATTTAAACCTCCAATGAAACGAGCAATCCTTTGTTCCTCCCTTTCTTCAATCTCACATTGCATAGTTAGCTTTTCAAAGTCGGCAATATAATCCTCCATTGCCTTCGTACCTTGCTTCAATGTAGCCAACTTAATGTATAAATCTTGTTGATAATTTGAGGGAACGAATCTTTTTCTTAGGATCTTCTTAAGCTTCTCCCAAGTTTCAATTTTGCTCTTGCCTTCACGTTGCCTATTCTTCTTAACTCCATTAAACCACATGGACGCATACTTAGACAACTTAGCCACGACAATTTTATACTTCTTCTCTTCGTTGGTGCCTTTGAACTCAAAGTACCGTTCTAATGCAAGCTCCCATTCAAGGTAGGCCTCAACGTCTCCTTGGCCATCAAATTCCCCAACTTCAAACTTCAAACCACGATCATCATCTGGTGGTTTAAGGTTACCCTTCATACGAATCACTTCAGTAGATAATCCTAGGAACAAATCTTGAAGTTTTTTTGTTTGTTCCGCAAGTTAATTGAAAAGTTCGACGTTCACCGTCTCTTTTGACGAATTTCCTTCACTAGCCATGGGTTAATATTGCAGCTCTGATACCACTTGATCTATATCTTAGGTCTAAACTAAGTTCTTGGACTCAAGATAGATTGATAGGGTAGAAAATGTAGCAAGGGAACATTCACAATGCTTCGTAATTCCGGAAATCCTAGCTTTAGATAGGAACACTCACAATCTAAACTCTACAGCGTTTTATTGCTTAAGTGAACACTCAACACAAACACTAAAACAATGGTGAATAATTGAAGCTTTTAACTCTCAAAATTATTCAGAAAACCTTGAAGAATTTCGTGCAAAAACCTCACACAAAATCACTCGTAAAACACAATGTGTATTTTTTGTTGTAAACTTGTAATCTGAATTTTATTATTGAAACAATCGAGTATTTATAACAATATTACTACTAGATATTCTAAATTAACCAACTAATCCTAGACTTTAGCCCCAAGCCAAGTAAATCTAGGAAAACAAGGAAAATCTCCTAAAAAACACGGAAATACTATCTTAACCGACCTAGTTTAGGATCCCTAAAAGATATGCCGGAATCTTGTTTCTTTTCCGACCAAATTCCGAAATCCAACCTAAGGAACGAACTACAATTGGACTAAACAAAGTTGACTTGGTCAAACAACAAAGAATACACGGACAACCAAGTTGCCCAACACACTTGTTCACACGCCAAATCACCGCCATACTGAATAAGGTGATTTTTGCGCAATTTTGAAGGACTTCTATTTTCAAGAACTTCAAGAAACCTCCATTTTTGTGTTTCCCATGCTTGATTCCATCAACCATGATCATAAAGACTCACTAAGAAATTCACAAAACATCACAAAACACCATATGGGAAAACCCTACCAAGTGGAGTGGGAAGAAAACCCATAGGCTCAACNACCCATAGGTTCAACAACAAATCTATCCCTTAGCTAAATCAACGTCCGTAATGGCCTTAGTCCATTATCCAAGCATTATTAGCTTTAGGCAAAAATGACCATGAGCCAAGCCAAGGTCATGGAACCCTAATCCACGCATACTATGAATCTCAAAATGACTCAATATTAGCTCCTTGTCTTCAATGCTTGAATCTGCTTCCTGATCATCTAGACACGACAAGGTCACGTTTTTCGTGAAATGGACATTTCGTGGCGTTTTAGAGGGTTTTCACTTCTAAGTTATTCAAATGCAACCTGTTATATGTTTTTAAAGCGCCATCTAGTCATATATTATGCTTTTAAGCTATTTAGGTCTTTATTGCTCACGTTTAGACATAAAATGGTCACTTTGGGACGTGAAATGTCCATTGCGGGGCGTTTTAGCGGGTTTTCGTGCATAATTATACAAAGGCGATTTATGATATGTTTTTAATGCTCCATCATATCATATATTATGCATTTAAGCTTTTTAGGTCTTGGTTGCTCTCGTTTAGACACGACACGGTCACTTTAGGGGTTTTAGGGGGTTTTCGCCTCCAACTTCTACAAACCCAACCGGTTATATGTTTTTAAGCTCACTCATTTCATATATTATGCATATAAGCCTTTTAGGTCTTGGTTGCCCACGTTTAGACAAGACAAGGTCAATTTTAGACGTGAAATGGCCATTTAGTGGCATTTTACGGGGTTTTCGCGCCAAACTTCTTCAAACGCGACCTGTTACATGTTTTTAAAGCTCCATTTAATATATTATGCAATTAAGCTTTTTAGGTCTTGGCTGCTCACGTTTAGATACGATAAGGTCACTTTGGGACGTAAAATGGCCATTTCAGGGCATTTTAGGGAGTTTTCGCGCCTAACTTGAAGAAACGCGACCTTTTATATGTTTTTAAAGCTCCATCATGTCATATATTCTGTATTTAAACTTTTTAGGTCTTGATTACTCACGTTTAGACACGACAAGGTTACATTGGGACGTGAAATTGCCATTTCATGGCTTTTTAGGGGGTTTTCGTGCCTAGCTTCTACAAACGCGATCTGTTATATGTTTTCAAAGCTCCATCATGTCATATATTTTGCATTTATGCTTTTTAGGTCTTGGTTGCTCACGTTTAGACACGACATGGTTACTTTGGCACGTTAAATGGCCATTTCGAGGCGTTTTTAGGCAATTTCGGGCCTAATTTCTACAAATGCGACCGGTTATATGATTTTAAATCTCCATCATGTCATATATTAAGCATTTAATCTTTTTAGGTATTGTTTGCTCACGTTTAGACACGACAAGGTCACTTTGGGATGTGAAATGGCCATTTCAGAGCGTTTTAGGGGATTTTCGCGCCTAACTTCAACAAACGCGACCTTTTATATGTTTTTAAAGCTCCATCATGTCATATATTATGTATTGAAACTTTTTAAGTCTTGATTTCTCACGTTTAGACACGACAAGGTCACATTGGGACGTGATATTGCCATTTCGTGGCTGTTTTGGGGGTTTTCGGATCTAACTTCTGTAAATGCAATCTAATATATGTTTTTAAAGCGCCATCTTTTCATATATTATGCTTTTAAGCTATTTAGGTGTTTGTTGCTCACGTTTAGACATGACATGGTCACTTTGGGACGTGAAATGTCCATTTCAGGGCGTTTTAGGGGGTTTTCGTACTTAGTTATACAAACGCGATCTATGATATGTTTTTAATGCTCCATCATGTCATATATTATGCATTTAAGCTTTTTAGGTCTTGGTTGCTCACGTTTAGACAAAACAAGATGACGAAATGGCCATTTAGTGGCGTTTTAGGGGGTTTTCGCGCCTAAATTCTTCATATGCGACCTGTTATATGTTTTTAAAGCTCCAACATTTCATATATTAAGCATTTAAGCTTTTAAGGTCTTGGCTGTTCACGTTTAGAAACGACAAGGTCATTTAGGGACGTGAAATGGCCATATCGGGGCGTTGTAGGGGGTTTTGTAGCCTAACTTCTACAAACGCGACCGTTTCACATATTTGATGCTTTTAAATGTATTAGGTCTTGGTTGCTCATATTTTGACACGACAAGGTCACTTTTGCACGTGAAATGGCCATTTCGTGGCATTTTAGGGGGTTTTCGCTTCTAACTTCTTTAAACGAGACCTCTTACATGTTTTTTAAGCAGTTAAGCTTTTTAGGTCTTGGCTGCTCACGTTTAGATACGACAAGGTCACTTAGGGACGTGAAATGTCCATTTTGAATAGTTTAAGAGGGGTTTCTGCATCTAACTTCTTCAAACGCGACCTGTTATGCAATTTTAAAGCTCCATCATGTCATATATATAGCATTTAAGCGTTTTAGGTCTTGGTTGCTCACGTTTAGGCAAGACAAGGTCATGTTTGTTGTGAAATGGCCATTTTGTGACGTTTTAGGGGGTTTTCGCTTCTAAGTTATTCAAATGCAACCTGTTATATGTTTTTAAATCGCCATCTTGCGACTTATTATATGTTTTCAAAGTTCCATCATGTCACTTATATGATGCATTTAAGCTTTTTAGGCCTTGGTTGGTCACGTTTAGACACGACAAGGTTACTTTGGAACGTTAAATGGCCATTTCGAGGCGTTTTAGGCAATTTCGGGCCTAATTTCTACAAATCCGACCGATTATATGATTTTAAATCTCCATCATGTCATATATTAAGCATTTAATCTTTTTAGGTATTGTTTGCTCACGTTTAGAAACGACAAGGTCACTTTGGGATGTGAAATGGCCATTTCAGAGCGTTTTAGGGAATTTTCACGCCTAACTTCAACAAACGCAACCTTTTATATGTTTTTAAAGCTCCATCATGTCATATATTATGTATTTAAACTTTTTTGGTCTTGATTTCTCACGTTTAGACACGACAAGGTCACATTGGGACGTGATATTGCCATTTCGTCGTTTTCGCGGGGGTTTCCGGATCTAACTTCTACAAATGCGATCTATTATACGTTTTTAGGTCTTGGTTGCTCACGTTTAGACACAACAAGGTCACTTTGCGACGTGAAATGGCCATTTCGGGGTGTTTTAGGGGGTTTTCACATCTAAGTTCTACAAACCCGACCTGCTATATGTTTTTTAGCTCCATCATTTCATATATTATGCATTTATGCCTTTTAGGTCTTGGTTGCTCACGTTTAGACATGACAAGGTCACTTTTAGACGTGAAATGGCCATTTAGTGGCGTTTTAGGGGGTTTTCGCGCATAACTTCTTCAAACGCGACCTGTTATATGTTTTTAAGGCTCCAACATTTCATATATTAAGCATTTAAGCTTTTAAGGTCTTGGCTGCTCACGTTTAGATACGACAAGGTCACATTGCGACGTGAAATGGCCATATCGGGACGTTTTAGGTGGTTTTCTACCCTAACTTCTACAAACGCGACCTATTATATGTTTTTAAAGCTCCATCATGTCACATATTTGATGCATTTAAGCGTTTTAGGTCTTGGTTGCTCATGTATAGACACGACAAGGTCACTTTTGCATGGGAATTTGCCATTTCGTGGCGTTTTAGGGGGTTTTCGCTTCTAACTTCTTCAAACGCGACCTCTTACATGTTTTTAAAGCTCCATCGTTTAATATATTAAGCAGTTAAGCTTTTTAGGTCTTGGCTGCTCACGTTTAGATACGACAAGGTCACTTTGGGACGTGAAATTGCCATTTCNTTCACTTTGGGATGTGAAATTGCCATTTCATGGCTTTTTAGGGGGTTTTCGCGCCTAACTTCTGCAAACGCGACCTGTTATATGTTTTTAAAGCTCTATCATTTCATATATTAAGCATTTAAGCTTTTTAGGTCTTTGCTGCTCACGTTTAGATACGACAAGGTCACTATGGGACATGAAATGGCCATTTCGTGGAGTTTTACGGGGTTTTCGCATCTACCTATTACAAATGCAACCTGTTATATTTTTTAAAGCGCCATCTTGTCAAATATTATGCTTTTAAGCTATTGAGGTCTTTGTTGCTCATGTTTAGACATAAAATCGTCACTTTGGGACGTGAAATGTCCATCTCGGGGCTTTTTAGCGGGTTTTCGTACTTAGTTATACAAACGCGATCTATGATATGTTTCTAATGCTCCATCATGTCATATATTTTCCATTTAAGCTTTTTAGGTCTTAGTTGCTCACGTTTAGACACAACAAGGTAACTTTGCGACGTGAAATGGCCATGTCAGGATGTTTTTAAGGGGTTTTCGCATCTAAGTTCTACAAACCAGACCAGTTATATGTTTTTAAGCTCCATCATTTCATATCTTATGCATATAAGCCTTTTAGGTCTTGGTTGCTTACGATTAGACATGACAAGGTCACTTTGGGACGTGAAATGGCCATTTAGTGGCGTTTTAGGGGGTTTTCGTGCCTAAATTCTTCAAACGCGACCTGTTACATGTTTTTAAAGCTCCATCATTTCACATATTAGGTAATTAAGCTTTTTAGGTCTTCGCTGCTCACGTTTAGACACAAAAGGGTCACTTTGCGACGTGAAATGGCCAATTCAGGGTGTTTTAACGGGTTTTCGCATCTAACTTCTACAAACCAGACCACTTTAAGGTCCATCATTTCATATATTATGCATATAAGCCTTTTAGGTCTTGGTTGCTCACGTTTAGACATGACAAGGTCACTTTTAGACGTGAAATGGCCATTTGGTGGCGTTTTAGGGGGTTTTCGCATCTAACTTCTACAAACGAGACCTGTTATATGTTTTTAAAGCTCCATCATTTAATATATTATGCATTTAAACTTTTTAGGTCTTGGCTGCTCACGTTTAGATATGACAAGGTCACTTTGGGACGTGAAATGGCCATATCGGGGCATTTTAGGGGGTTTTCTACCCTAACTTCTACAAACGCGACTTATTATGGGTTTTAAAGCTCCATTATGTCACATATATGATGCATTTAAGAATTTTAACTCTTGGTTGCTCACGTTTAGACACGATAAGGTCACCATGAGACGTGAAATGGCCATTTCAGTGCGTTTTAGGGGATTTTCTAGCATAGCTTCTACAAATGCGACTTATTATATGTTTTCAAAGGTCCATCATGTCACATATATGATGCATTTAAGCTTTTTAGGCCTTGGTTGGTCACGTTTAGACACGACAAGGTTACTTTGGAACGTGATATGGCCATTTCGAGGCGTTTTAGGCAATTTCGGGCCTAATTTCTACAAATGCGACCGATTATATGATTTTAAATCTCCATCATGTCTTATATTAAGCATTTAATCTTTTTAGGTATTGTTTGCTCACGTTTAGACACGACAAGGTCACTTTGGGATGTGAAATGGCCATTTCAGAGCATTTTAGGGAATTTTCGTGCCTAACTTCAACAAACGCAACCTTTTATATGTTTTTAAAGCTCCATCATGTCATATATTATGTATTTAAACTTTTTTGGTCTTGATTTCTCACGTTTAGACACGACAAGGTCACATTGGGACGTGATATTGCCATTTCGTCGTTTTCGCGGGGGTTTCCGGATCTAACTTCTACAAATGCGATCTATTATACGTTTTTAGGTCTTGGTTGCTCACGTTTAGACACAACAAGGTCACTTTGCGACGTGAAATGGCCATTTCGGGGTGTTTTAGGGGGTTTTCACATCTAAGTTCTACAAACCCGACCTGCTATATGTTTTTTAGCTCCATCATTTCATATATTATGCATTTATGCCTTTTAGGTCTTGGTTGCTCACGTTTAGACATGACAAGGTCACTTTTAGACGTGAAATGGCCATTTAGTGGCGTTTTAGGGGGTTTTCGTGCCTAACTTCTTCAAACTCGACCTGCTATATGTTTTTAAAGCTCCAACATTTCATATATTAAGCATTTAAGCTATTAAGGTCTTGGGTGCTCACGTTTAGATACGACAAGGTCACTTAGGGACGTGAAATGGCCATATCAGGGCGTTTTAGGGGTTTTTCTAGCCTAACTTCTACAAACGCGACCTATTATATGTTTTTAAAGCTCCATCATGTCACATATTTGATGCATTTAAGCGTTTTAGTTCTTGGTTGCTCATGTTTAGACACGACAAGGTCACTTTTGCACGTGAAATGGCCATTTCGTGGCGTTTTAGGGGGTTTTCGCTTCTAACTTCTTCAAACGCGACCTCTTACATGTTTTTAAGCAGTTAAGCTTTTTAGGTCTTGGCTGTTCACTTTGGGACGTGAAATGGCCATTTCAGGGCATTTTAGGGGGTTTGCAAGCCTAACTTCTAGAAACGCGACCTGTTATATGTTTTTAAAGCTCCATCATGTTATATATATGAAGATTTTAAGCTTTTTAAGTTTTGGTTTCTCACGTTTAGACACGATAAGGTCACTTAGGGACGTGAAATCTCCATTTTGAATAGTTTAAGGGGGTTTCTGCATCTAACTTCTTCAAACGCGACTCGTTATACAATTTTAAAGCTCCATCATGTCATATATGATGCATTTAAGCGTTTTAGGTCTTGGTTGCTCACGTTTAGACACGACAAGGTCACGTTTGACGTGAAATGGCCATTTTGTGGCGTTTTAAGGGGTTTTCGCTTCTAAGTTATTCAAATGCAACCTGTTATATGTTTTTAAAGCGCCACCTTGTCATATAATATGCTTTTAAGCTATTTAGGTCTTTGTTCCTCACGTTTAGACATAAAATGGTCACTTTGGGACGTGAAACGTCCATTGCGGGGCGTTTTAGCGGGTTTTCGTGCTTAATTATACAAAGGCGATTTATGATATGTTTTTAACGCTCCATCCTATCATATATTTTGCATTTATGCTTTTTAGGTCTTGGTTGCTCACGTTTAGACACGACAAGGTTACTTTGGAACGTTAAATGGCCATTTTCGAGGTGTTTTAGGCAATTTCGGGCCTAATTTCTACAAATGCGACCGGTTATATGATTTTAAATCAACAACATGACATATATTAAGCATTTAATCTTTTTAGGTATTGTTTGCTCACATTTAGGCACGACAAGGTCACTTTGGGATGTGAAATGGCCATTTCAGAGCGTTTTAGGGGATTTTCGCGCCTAACTTCAACAAACGCGACCTTTTATATGTTTAATCTCCATCATATCATATATTATGTATTTAAACTTTTTAGGTCTTGTTTTCTCACGTTTAGACAAGACAAGGTCACATTGGGACGTGATATTGCCATTTCGTGGCTTTTTTGGGGGTTTTCGGATCTAACTTCTACAAATGCGATCTATTATACGTTTTTAGTGCTACATTATGTCATATATTATGCATTTAAGCTTTTTAGGTCTTGGTTGCTCACGTTTAGACACAATAAGGTCACTTTGCGACGTGAAATGGCCATTTCGGGGTGTTTTAGGGGTTTTTCACATCTAAGTTCTACAAACCCGACCTATTATATGTTTTTTAGCTCCATCATTTCATATATTATGCATTTATGCCTTTTAGGTCTTGGTTGCTCATGTTTAGACATGACAAGGTCACTTTTAGACGTGAAATGGCCATTTAGTGGCATTTTAGGGGGTTTTCTCGCATAACTTCTTCAAACGCGACCTGTTATATGTTTTTAAGGCTCCAACATTTCATATATTAAGCATTTAAGCTTTTAAGATCTTGGCTGCTCACGTTTAGATACGACAAGGTCACATTGCGACGTGAAATGGCCATATCGGGGCGTTTTAGGTGGTTTTCTACCCTAACTTCTACAAACGCGACCTATTATATGTTTTTAAAGCTCCATCATGTCACATATTTGATGCATTTAAGCGTTTTAGGTCTTGGTTGCTCATGTATAGACATGACAATGTCACTTTTGCATGGGAATTGGCCATTTCGTGGCGTTTTAGGGGGTTTTCGCTTCTAACTTCTTCAAACGCGACCTCTTACATGTTTTTAAAGCTCCATCGTTTAATATATTAAGCAGTTAAGCTTTTTAGGTCTTGGCTGCTCACGTTTAGATACGACAAGGTCACTTTGGGACGTGAAATTGCCATTTCATGGCTTTTTAGGGGGTTTTCGCGCCTAACTTCTGCAAACGCGACCTGTTATATGTTTTTAAAGCTCTATCATTTCATATATTAAGCATTTAAGCTTTTTAGGTCTTTGCTGCTCACGTTTAGATACGACAAGGTCACTATGGGACATGAAATGGCCATTTCGTGGAGTTTTAGTGGGTTTTCGCATCTACCTATTACAAATGCAACCTGTTATATTTTTTAAAGCGCCATCTTGTCAAATATTATGCTTTTAAGCTATTGAGGTCTTTGTTGCTCATGTTTAGACATAAAATCGTCACTTTGGGACGTGAAATGTCCATCTCGGGGCTTTTTAGCGGGTTTTCGTACTTAGTTATACAAACGCGATCTATGATATGTTTCTAATGCTCCATCATGTCATATATTTTCCATTTAAGCTTTTTAGGTCTTAGTTGCTCACGTTTAGACACAACAAGGTAACTTTGCGACGTGAAATGGCCATGTCAGGATGTTTTTAAGGGGTTTTCGCATCTAAGTTCTACAAACCAGACCAGTTATATGTTTTTAAGCTCCATCATTTCATATCTTATGCATATAAGCCTTTTAGGTCTTGGTTGCTTACGTTTAGACATGACAAGGTCACTTTGGGACGTGAAATGGCCATTTAGTGGCGTTTTAGGGGGTTTTCGTGCCTAAATTCTTCAAACGCGACCTGTTACATGTTTTTAAAGCTCCATCATTTCACATATTAGGTAATTAAGCTTTTTAGGTCTTCGCTGCTCACGTTTAGACACAAAAGGGTCACTTTGCGACGTGAAATGGCCAATTCAGGGTGTTTTAACGGGTTTTCGCATCTAACTTCTACAAACCAGACCACTTTAAGGTCCATCATTTCATATATTATGCATATAAGCCTTTTAGGTCTTGGTTGCTCACGTTTAGACATGACAAGGTCACTTTTAGACGTGAAATGGCCATTTGGTGGCGTTTTAGGGGGTTTTCGCATCTAACTTCTACAAACGAGACCTGTTATATGTTTTTAAAGCTCCATCATTTAATATATTATGCATTTAAACTTTTTAGGTCTTGGCGGCTCACGTTTAGATATGACAAGGTCACTTTGGGACGTGAAATGGCCATATCGGGGCATTTTAGGGGGTTTTCTAGCCTAACTTCTACAAACGCGACTTATTATGTGTTTTTAAAGCTCCATTATGTCACATATATGATGCATTTAAGAATTTTAACTCTTGGTTGCTCACGTTTAGACACGATAAGGTCACCATGAGACGTGAAATGGCCATTTCAGTGCGTTTTAGGGGATTTTCTAGCATAGCTTCTACAAATGCGACTTATTATATGTTTTCAAAGGTCCATCATGTCACATATATGATGCATTTAAGCTTTTTAGGCCTTGGTTGGTCACGTTTAGACACGACAAGGTTACTTTGGAACGTGATATGGCCATTTCGAGGCGTTTTAGGCAATTTCGGGCCTAATTTCTACAAATGCGACCGATTATATGATTTTAAATCTCCATCATGTCTTATATTAAGCATTTAATCTTTTTAGGTATTGTTTGCTCACGTTTAGACACGACAAGGTCACTTTGGGATGTGAAATGGCCATTTCAGAGCATTTTAGGGAATTTTCGTGCCTAACTTCAACAAACGCAACCTTTTATATGTTTTTAAAGCTCCATCATGTCATATATTATGCATTTAAGTATCTAAGGTCTTGGTAGCTCACGGTTAGACACGACAAGGTCACTTTGGGACGTGAAGTGGAAATTTCGGGGCGTTTTTGGGGGTTTTCGCGCTTAATTTCTACAAACACGACCTGTTATCTGATTTTAAATCTCCATCATGTCATATATTATGCATTAAAGCTTTTTAGGTCTTGGTTGCTCACGTTTAGACACGACAAGGTTACTTTGGAACGTGAAATGGCCATTTCGAGGCGTTTCAAGCAATTTCGTGCCTAATTTCTACAAACGCAACCGGTTATATGATTTTAAATCTCCATCATGTCATATATTATGCATTTAATCTTTTTAGGTATTGTCTGCTCACGTTTAGATATGACTAGGTCACTTCGGGACGTGAAATGGCCATTTCAGGGCGTTTTAGGGGGTTTTCGCGCCTAACATCTAAAACGCGACCTATTATATGTTTTTTAAGCGCCATCATGTCGTATATTATGCATTTAAGCTTTTTAGGTCCTGGTTGCTCACGTTTAGACACGACAAGGTCACTTTGGTACATGAAATGGCCATTTCGTGGCGTTTTAGGGGGTTTTCGCATCTACCTTTTACAAATGCAGCCTGTTATATTATGTTAAAGCGCCATCTTGTCAAATATTATGCTTTTAACCTATTTAGGTCTTTGTTGCTCACGATTAGACATAAAATGGTCACTTTGGGACGTGAAACATCCATTTTGGGCCGTTTTAGCGGGTTTTCGTGCTTAATTATACTAAAGCGATTTATGATATGTTTTTAATGCACCTTCATATCATATATATTGCATTTAAGCTTTTTATATCTTTGTTTCTCACGTTTAGACACGACAAGATCACTTTAGGTCATGAAATGGTCATTTCGGGACGTTTCAGGGGGTTTTCTCATCTAACTTCTAAATACGCGACCTGTTACACGGTTTTATAGCTCCATCATGTCATATATTATGCAGTTATGGTTTTTAGGTCTGGGTTGCTCATGTTTAAACACGACAAGGTCACTTTGGGATGTGAAATGGCAATTTCAAGGCGGTTTTTGTGGGTTTTTGCGCCAAAATTCTACAGATGCGACCTGTTATATGTGTTAAAAGCTCCATCGTGTCATATATTATGCATTTATGCTTTTTAGGTCATGGTTTCTCACTTTTTGACACGACAAGGTCACTTCGGGATGTCAAATGGCTATTTTGGGGTGTTTTAGGGGGTTTTCGCATATAACTTCTACAAACCCGACCTGTTATATGTTTTTAAGCTCCATCATTTCATATATTAAGCAATTAAGCTTTTTAGGTCTTGGCTACTCACGTTTAGATACGACATGGTCACTTTGGGACGTGACATGGCCATTTCGGGGTGTTTTAGGGGGTTTTCGAGCCTAACTTTTACAGACACAACCTGTTATTTGTTTTTAAAGCTCCATCTGTCATATATTATGCATTTAAGCATTTTAGGTCTTGGTTTCTCACGTTTAGACACGACAAGGTCACTTTGGGACGTGAAATGGCCATTTTGGCCCATTTTAGGGGCATTTAAGCTTTTTAGGTCTTGGTTGCTCACGTTTAGACATGACAAGGTCACTTTGCGACGTGAAATGGCCATTTCGGGGTGTTTTAGGGGGATTTCACATCTAACTTCTACAAACCAGACCTGTGATACGTTGTTAAGCTCCATCATTTCATATATTATGCATATAAGCCTTTTAGGTCTTGGTTGCTCACGTTTAGACATGACAAGGTCACTTTTATACATAAAATGGCTACTTAGTGGCGTTTTAGAGGGTTTTCGCTCCTAACTTCTTCAAACGCGACATGATATATGTTTTTAAATGATATGAATATCAATGAGCAAAACTTCGATGGTTTGATAGAAGGTGCAAAACAAGATGCAACCATGGGAGAGTTAGTGGCTTATGGAGACACGAGACTCTTGGGGTTGGGTAGGGTAAATTTTTACGTGTGCATGGTGACATGCACAAGTTTCTTCACGTAAAAATAAGGCAAGAATAATTAGTAGCTTAGGAATGTTGAGCTATATGGGTTTTCTTCCCACTTCACTTGATAGGGTTTTCCGATATGGTGTTTTGTGATTTTTATATTAAGTCTATGAGTCATGGTTGATGGAATCAAACATGGGAAATACAAAATTGAAGGTTTCTTGAAATAAAGATTGAAGCTCAAAGGGTTTCTTGAAGTTCTTGAAAATGGAAGTCCATCAAAAATCAAGGGAGAATATAGCGAGTTATATTACGGGATTTTTGAAAGATTTTGAAAGATTTGGGCAACGTTGTTAAGCGTGTTTTCCGTGTTGTTTGACTTGGTCAACTTTAGTTAGTTGGTTGAAAATATTGTCCTTAGATTTGTTTCTCAAAATATCTAAGATTTAGGCTAGAAAATCAGATTACAAGCTTGGTGCGCAAGATTTGTATCCGGTTTTGTAGAGATTTTTGTTATCCTAATATTTGTTTGTTTATACCTTAAATCTAGGGTAGTTAGGATTTGTTTTAGGATACTCACATATTGTGTGATATGTTTAGCTATAAATAGGATGTAAAGTACATCAATAAAATCAGATTAGATTGATTGAAAAACACATTGTTTTCCGTCTTTATTGTTTCACGAAAGAAAACAAAAATTTGTGAGGATTTCTTGTGAGGAATTCGACGAGTGAGTGGTGCTATTAAGCTTTATCTCACGTGAGGATAGTTTTAGGATTTGAGGGTGCCTTGCTTTAATCAAATTCTAACAATTATTCGCCTTAGGACTTTGAATTTGTGGTGCGTCGCTTTATCAAATTTATGTTCTAAGTTTACCTTGTGTGAGTGGCGTTTGTTTATAACAAAATTCACATCAACTTTTGGTGCTTTCGTTGAGAGATTCGTTCAATATCAAGTGTTCATCATCAATTCTCATGGCTCAAGAGGGTGGAGACGAAAATCCACAAGGATTCACGAAAGGTTTGAGTTTGGCTCAAGCAAAAGAATTACGTATGCAAGGGGAGATTGACGAGTTGAAGGCTCGTTTAGATGAAGTCTTAACCATCATGGCTTCTACCAAGAAAACTCCTACTAAATCTAAGCAAGGGGATGGCTCATCATCAAGTTCAAGTGAGCAAGAAAGTGTGAGAAGTGTTCGTAAACCAAAGAAAGGATACTCATCAAGTTCTAGTGACGATGAGGAACCTAGGTCAAGGCACAAACGCAAGGGAAAGATGAGGGATGATGATCGAAACCTTAAACTCGAAATCCCTGAGTTTAATGGAGGTATGG
>PYUH01000638.1:355293-420150 GCA_016808085.1 Suaeda aralocaspica | reverse complement strand
TATGAGTCATGGTTGATGGAATCAAACATGGGAAATACAAAATTGAAGGTTTCTTGAAATAAAGATTGAAGCTCAAAGGGTTTCTTGATGTTCTTGAAAATGGAAGTCCATCAAAAATCAAGGGAGAATATAGCGAGTTATATTACGGGATTTTTGAAAGATTTTGAAAGATTTGGGCAACGTTGTTAAGCGTGTTTTCCGTGTTGTTTGACTTGGTCAACTTTAGTTAGTTGGTTGAAAATATTGTCCTTAGATTTGTTTCTCAAAATATCTAAGATTTAGGCTAGAAAATCAGATTACAAGCTTGGTGCGCAAGATTTGTATCCGGTTTCGTAGAGATTTTTGTTATCCTAATATTTGTTTGTTTATACCTTAAATCTAGGGTAGTTAGGATTTGTTTTAGGATACTCACATATTGTGTGATATGTTTAGCTATAAATAGGATGTAAAGTACATCAATAAAATCAGATTAGATTAATTGAAAAACACATTGTTTTCCGTCTTTATTGTTTCACGAAAGAAAACAAAAATTTGTGAGGATTTCTTGTGAGGAATTCGACGAGTGAGTGGTGCTATTAAGCTTTATTTCACGTGAGGATAGTTTTAGGATTTGAGGGTGCTTTGCTTTAATCAAATTCTAACAATTATTCGCCTTAGGACTTTGAATTTGTGGTGCGTCGCTTTATCAAATTTGTGTTCTAAGTTTATCTTGTGTGAGTGGCGTTTGTTTATAACAAAATTCACATCATTAAAGCTCCATCATGTCATATATTATGCATTATTGCTTTTTAGGTCTTGGTTGCACACGTTGAGAAACGACACGGTCACTTTCGAACGTGAAATAGCCATTTCTGGACATTTTAGTGGTTTTCGCGCCTAACTTCTACAACCGCGACTAGTTATATGATTTTAAGGCTCCATCATGTCAGATATTATACGTTTAAGTTATTTTGATCATTGTTGCTCACGTTTAGACACGACAAGGTCACTATGAGACGTGAAATGGCCATTTCAGTGCGTTTTAGGGGGTTTTCGCTCCTAACATCTACAAAGGCGACCTATTACATTTTTTTAAGCTCCATCATGTCATATATTATGCATTTAAGCTTTTTAGGTCGTGGTTGCTCACGTTTAGACACGAAAAGTTCACTTTGGAACATGAAATGGCCATTTCTTGGCGTCTTAGGGGGTTTTCACATCTACCTTTTACAAATGCAACCTGTTATATGTTTTTAAAGCGCCATCTTGTCACATATTATGCTTTTAAGCTATTTAGGTCTTTTTTGCTCACGTTTAGACTTAAAATGGTCACTTATGGATGTAAAACGTCCATTTCGGGTTGTTTTAGCGGGTTTTTATATAAAGGCGATTTATGATATATTTTTAATGCTGCATCATGTCATATATTATGCATTTAAGCTTTCTAGGTCTTGGTTGCTCACGTTTAGACACGACAATGTCACTTTGGGACGTGAAATGGCTATTTCGGGGTGTTTTAGGGGGTTTTCGCATCTAAGTTCTACATACCCGACCAATTATATGTTTTTAAGCTCCATCATTTCATATATTATGCATATAAGCCTTTTAGGTATTGGTTGCTCACGTATAGACATGACAAGGTCACTTTTAGAAGTGAAATGGCCATTTAGTGGTGTTTAAGGGGTTTTCGCGCCTAACTTCCTCAAACACGAGCGGTTACACGTTTTAAAAACTCCTTCGTTACATATATGAAGTAATTTAGCTTTTTAGGTCTTGGCTGCTCACGTTTGGACACAACAAGGTCACTTTGCGACGTAAAATGGCCATTTCAGGGTGTTTTAATGGGTTTTCACATCTAACTTCTACAAACCCGACCTTTTTTAGCTCCATCATTTAATATATTATTCATATAAGCCTTTTCGGTCTTGGTTGCTCACGTTTAGCCATGACAAGGTCAGTTTTAGACGTGAAATGGCCCTTTAGTGGCGTTTTACGGGGTTTTCGCGCCTAACTTCCTCAAACACGACCTGTTATATGTTTTTAAAGCTCCATCATGTCACATATATAATGCATTTAAGCGGTCTAGGTCTTGGTTGCTCACGTTTAGACACGGCAAGGTCACTTAGGGATGTGAAATGTCCATTTCGATGTGTTTAAAGGGGTTTCTGCATCTGACTTATTCAAACACGACATGTTATATGTTTTTAAAGCTCCATCATGTAATATACTTTGCATTTTTGATTTTTAGGTCTTGGTTGCACACGTTGAGACACAACACGGTCACTTTGCAACATGAAATGGCCATTTCGGGACATTTTAGGGGTTTTTGCGCCTAACTTCTACAAACGCGACCTGTTATATGATTTTAAAGCTCCATCATGTCATATATTATGCATTTAAGCTTTTTAGATCTTGGTTGCTCACGTTTAGACACGACAAGGTCACAATGAGACGTGAAATGGCCACTTTCAGTGCGTTTTAGTGGTTTTCGCGCCTAACATCTTCAAACGCGACCTATTATATGTTTTTTAAGTGCCATCACGTCATATATTATGCATTTAAGCTTTTTAGGTCCTTGTTGCTCACGTTTAGAAACGACAAGCTCACTTTGGGAAATGAAATGGCCATTTCGTGGCGTTTTAGGAGGTTTTCGCATCTACCTTTTACATATGCAGCCTGTTATATGTTTTTTGAGCGCCATCTTGTGAAATATTATGCTTTTAAGCTATTTAGGTTGTTTTAGCGGGTTTTCGTGCTTAATTATACAAAAGCGATTTATGATATGTTTTTAATGCTCCATCATGTCATATATATTATGCATTTAAGCTTTTTAGGTCTTGGTTGCTCACGTTTAGACACGACAAGGTCACTTTGGGACGTGAAATGGCTATTTCGGGGTGTTTTATGGGCTTTTCGCATAAAACTTCTTTAAACCCGACCTGTTATATGTTTTTAAGCTCCATCATTTCATATATTATGCATATAAGCCTTTTAGGTCTTGGTTGCGCACGTTTAGAAAAGACAAGGTCACTTTTAGACGTGAAATGGCCATTTAGTGGCGTTTTAGCGGGGTTTCGCGCCTAACTTTTTCAAACGCGAACTGTTACATTTTTTAAAGCTCCATCGTTTCATATATTAAGCAATTAAGCTTTTTAGGTCTTGGCTACTTACGTTTAGATACGACAAGGTCACTGTGGGACGTGAAATCGCCATTTCGGGGCTCTATCTGTCATATATTATGCATTTAAGAATTTTAGGTCTTGGTTGCTCAAGTTTAGACACGACAAGGTCACTTTGGGACGTGAAATGGCCATTTCGGGGCATTTTAGGGCGTTTTCGGTCCTAATTTCTACTAACGCGACCTGTTACATGATTTTAAATCTCCATCATGTCATATATTATGCATTTAATCTTTTTAGGTCTTGTTTGCTCACGTTTAGACACGACCAAGTCACTTTAGGATGTGAAATAGCCATTTCAGGGCGTTTTAGGGGTTTTCACGCCTAACTTCTACAAACACGACCTTTTATATGTTTTTAATGCTCCATCATGTCTTGATTGCTCATGTTTGGACACGACAAGGTCACATTTGGACGTGAAATTGCCATTTCATGGCTTTTTATGTGGTTTTCGCAACTAACTTCTACAAATGCGACCTGTTGTATGTTTTTAAAGCGCCATCCTGTCATATATTATGCATTTAAGTTATTTAGGTCTTTGTTGCTGACATTTACACATGACATGGTCACTTTGGTACGTGAAACGTCCATTTCGGAGCGCTTTAGGGGGTTTTCATACTTAATTATACAAACGCAATCAATGATATGTTTTTAATGCTCCATCATGACATATATTATGCATTTAAGCTTTTAAGGTCTTGGTTGCTCACGTTTAGACACGACAAGGTAACTTTGCGACGTGAAATGGCCATTTCGGGGTGTTTTAGGCGGTTTTCGCATCTAACTTCTACAAACCCGATCTGTTATATGTTTTTAAGCTCTATCATTTCATATATTATGCATATAAGCCTTTTAGGTCTTGGTTGCTCACGTTTAGACATAACAAGGTCAATTTTAGACGTGAAATGGCCATTAAGTGGCGTTTTAGGGGGTTTTCGCACCTAACTTCTTCAAACGCGACCTGTTATATGTTTTTAATGCTCCATCATGTCACATATATGATGCATTTAAGCGGTTTAGGTCTTGGTTGCTCACGTTTAGGCACGGCAAGGTCACTTTGGGACGTGAAATGTCCATTTCGAAGCGTTTAAGGGGGTTTCTACATCTAACTTCTTCAAACACGACATCTTATATGTTTTTAAAGCTCCATCATTTCATATATTATGCATCTAAGCCTTTTAGTTCTTGGTTGCTCACGTTTAGACATGACAAGGTCACTTTTAGACGTGGAATGGCCACTTAGTGGTGTTTTAGGGGGGTTTCGCGCCTAACTTCTTCAAACGCGACCTGTTACTTGTTTTTAAAGGTCCATCGTTTCATATATTAAGCAATTAAGCTTTTTAGGTCTTGGATGCTGACGTTTAGACACGACAAGGTCACTTTGGGACGTGAAATGGCCATTTCGGTGCGTTTTAGGGGGTTTCGAGCCTAACTTCTACAAACACAACATGTTATTTGTTTTTAAAGCTCCATCTGTCATATGTTATTCATTTAAGCATTTTAGGTCTTGGTTGCTCACGTTTAGACACGACAAGGTCACTTTGAGATGTGAAATGGCCATTTCGGGGCATTTTAAGGGGTTTTTGCTCCTAATTTATACAAACGCGATCTATTATATGATTATAAATCTCCATTATGTCATATATTATGCATTTAATCATTTTAAGTATTGTTTGCTCACGTTTAGACATGACCAAGTCACTTTGGGATGTGAAATGGCCATTTCAAGGTGTTTTAGGGGTTTTCACGCCTAACTTCTACAAACGCGACCTTTTATATGTTTTTGAAGCTGCATCATGTCATATATTATGCATTTAAACTTTTTTGGTCTTGATTGCTCACGTTTAGACATGACAAGGTCACATTGGGACATGGAATTGCCATTTCGTGGCTTTTTAGGGGGTTTTCGCAACTAACTTCTACGAATGCGACCTGTTATATTTTTTTAAAGCGCCATCTTGTCAAATATTATGCATTTAATCTATTTAGGTCTTTGTTGCTCACGTTTAAACATGACATGGTAACTTTGGAACGTGAAACTGCCATTTTGGGGCGTTTTGGGGGGTTTTCGTACTTAATTTTACAAACGCAATCTATGATATGTTTTTAATGCTCGATAATGTCATATGTTATGCATTTAAGCTTATTAGGTCTTAGTTGCTCAAGTTTAGACACGACAAGGTCACTTTGTGACGTGAAATGCCCATTCCGGTGTGTTTTAGCAGGTTTTCGCATCTAACTTCTACAATCCCGACCTGTTATATGTTTTTAAGCTTCATTATTTCATATATTATGCATATAAACCTTTTAGGTCTTGGTTGTTCACGTTTATGCATGACAAGGTCACTTTTAGACGTGAAATGGCCAAAAAGTGGCGATTTAGGGGGTTTTCGAGCCTAACTTCTTCAAACCCAACATGTTATATGTTTTTAAAGCTCCATCATGTCATATATAATGCATTTTTGCTTTTTAGGTCTTGGTTAGACAAGTTGAGACACGACACGGTCACTTTCGAACGTGAAATGGCCATTTCGGGTCATTTTAGTGGTTTTCGCGCCTAATTCTACAAACACGACCTGTTATATGATTTTAAAGCTCCATCATGTCATATATTATGCGTTTAAGCTTTTTAGATCATTGTTGCTAACGTTTAGACACGACAAGGTCACTATGAGACGTGAAAAGGCCATTTCAGTGCGTTTTAGGGGGTTTTCGCGCCTAACATCTACAAACGCGACCTATTCTATGCGTTTTAAGCTCCATCATGTCATATATTATGCATTAATGCTTTTTAGGTCATGGTTCCTCACGTTTAGACACAAGAAGGTCACTTTGGGACATGAAATGGCCATTTCGTGTCGTTGTTGGGGGTTTTCGCATCAACCTTTTGCAAATGCAACTAGTAATATGTTTTTAAACCGCCATCTTGTCAATTATTATGCTTTTAAGCTATTTAGGTCTTTCTTGCTCACGTTTAGACATATAATGCTCACTTTGGGACGTGAAACGTCCATTTCGGGTTGTTTTAGCAGGTTTTCGTGTGTAATTATACAAAGGCGATTTATGATATGTTGTGAATGCTCCATCATCTTATATAATATGCATTTAAGCTTTTTAGGTCTTTGTTGCTCACGTTTAGACACGACAAGGTCACTTTGGGACGCGAAATGCCCATTTAGTGGCGTTTTAGGGGGTTTTCGTACCTAACTTCTTCAAATGCTACCCGTTACATGTTTTTAAAGCTCCATCGTTTCATATATTAAGAAACCAAGCTTTTTAGGTCTTGGCTGGTATCGTTTAGATACGACAAGTTCACTTTGGGACGTGAAATGGCAATTTCGGGGAGTTTTAGGGGCTTTTCGAGCCTAACTTCTACAAACACAAATTGTTATTTGTTTTTAAAGATCCATTAGTCATACATTATGCATTTAAGCATTTTAGGTCTTGGTTGCAGACGTTTAGACACGACAAGGTCATTTTGGGACGTGAAATGTCCTTTTTGGGGCGTTTTAGGAGGTTTACGCGCCTAATTTCTACAAACGCGAGCTGTTATAGGATTTTAAATCTCCATCACGTCATATATTATGCATTTAAGCTTTTTAGGTCTTGGTTGCTCACGTTTAGACACGACAAGGTCACTTTGGGACGTGAAATGGCCATTTCAGTGGGTTTTAGGGGGTTTTCGCGTCTAACATCTACAACGGCGACCTATTATATGTTTTTTAAGCTCCATCATGTCATATATTATGCATTTAAGGTTTTTAGGTCCTGGATGCTCATTTTTTGACACGACAAGGTCACTTTGGGACATGAAATGGCCATTTCTTGGCGTCTTAGGGGGTTTTCCCATCTAACTTTAACAAATGCAACCTGTCATATGTTTCTAAAGCGCCATCTTGTCATATATTATGCATTTATGCTTTTTAGGTCTTGGTAGCTAACGTTTAGACACGACAAGGTTACTTTGGAACATGAAATGACCATTTTGAGGCATTTTAGGCAATTGCGCGCCTAATTTCTACAAATGCGATCGGTTGTATGATTTTAATGCTCCATTTCAAGGCGTTTTAGCGACATTTCCTGCTCAATTATACAAAGGCAACTTATGATATGTTTGTAATGCTCCATCATGTCGTATATTATGCATTTAAGCTTTTTAGGTCTTGGTTGCTCACATTTAGACACGACAAGGTCACTTTGGGACGTGAAATGGCCATTTTGGGGTATTTAGGGGTTTTTCGCTTCTAACTTCTACAAACCGGACCGGTTATATGTTTTTAAGCTCCGTCATTTCATATATTATGCATATAAGCCTTTTAGGTCTTGGTTGCTCACGTTTAGAAATGACAAGGTTACTTTGGAACGTAAAATGGCCATATTGAGGCGTTTTAGGCAATTTCAGGGCCTAATTTCTACAAACGCGACTGGTTATATGATTTTAAATCTCCATCATGTCATATATTTTGCATTTAACCTTTTTACGTATTGTTTGCTCACGTTAAGACACGACAAGGTCACAATGAGACGTGAAATGGCCATTTCAGTGCGTTTTAGGAGGTTTTCGCGCCTAACATCTACAAACGCGGCCTATTATATGCTTTTTAAGCTCCGTCGTGTCATATACTATGCATTAAATCTTTTTAGGTCCTGGTTGCTCTCGTTTAGACACGACAAGGTCACTTTGGGACATGAAATTGCCATTTCGTGGCGTTTTTGGGGGTTTTCGCATCTACCTTTTACAAATGCAATCTGTTATATGTTTTTAACGTGCCATCTTGTCAAATATTATGCTTTTAAGCTATTTAGGTCTTTCTTGCTCTTGTTTAGACATAAAATGGTCACTTTGGGACGTGAAACGTCCATTTCGGGCCGTTTTAGCGAGTTTTCGTGCTTTATTATAAAAAGGCGATTTATGATATACTTTTAATGCTCCATCATGTCATATATTATGCATGTAAGCTTTTTTGGTCTTGGTTGCTTAAGTTTAGACACGACAAGGTGACTTTGGGACGTGAAATGGCCATTTAGTGGCGTTTGACGGGGTTTTCGCACCTAACTTCTACAAATACAAGCTGTTATTTGTTTTTAAAGCTCCATCAGTCATATATTATGCATTTAAGCATTTTCGGTTTTGGTTGCTCACGTTTAGACACGACAAGGTCACTTTGGGACGAAAATGGCCATTTCGGGGCGTTTTAGGGGGTTTTCGCGCCTAATTGCTACAAACGCGACCTGTTATAGGATTTTAAATCTCTATCACGTCATATATTTAGGTCTTGGTTGCTCACGTTTAGACACGACAAGGTCACTTTGGGAAGTGAAATGGCCATTTCAAAGCGTTTTAGGGGTTTTTCGCATCTAACTTCTACAACCGAGACCTGTTATATGTTTTCACAACGCCATCATGTCATATAATATGCATTTATGCTTTTTAGGTCTTGGTTGCTCACGATTAGACACGACAAGGTTACTTTGGAACGTGAAATGGCGATTTCGGGGTATTTAGGTGTTTTTCGCTTCTAACTTCTACAAACAGGATTAGCTATATGTTTTTAAGCTCATAAGCCTTTTAGGTCTTGGTTGCTCACGTTTAGAAATGACAAGGTTACTGTGGAACGTGAAATGGCCATTTTTGGGCGTTTTAGGCAATTTCAGGGCCTAATTTCTACAAACGCGACCGGTTATATGATTTTAAATCTCCATCATCTCATATATTAAGCATTTAATCTTTTTAGGTATTGTTTGCTCACGTTTAGACACGACAAGGTCACTTGGGGATGTGAAATGGCCATTTCAGAGCGTTTTAGGGGATTTTCGCGCCTAATTTCAACAAACGCGACCTTTTATATGTTTTTAAAGCTCCATCATGTCATATATTATGTATTTAAACTTTTTAGGTCTTGATTTCTCACGTTTAGACACGACAAGGTCACATTGGGACGTGATATTGCCATTTCGTGGCTTTTTTGGGGGTTTTCGGATCTAACTTCTACAAATGCGATCTATTATACGTTTTTAGCGCTACATCATGTCATATATTATGCATTTAAGCTTTTTAGGTCTTGGTTGCTCACGTTTAGACACAATAAGGTCACTTTGCGACGTGAAATGGCCATTTCGGGGTGTTTTAGGGGGTTTTCGTGCCTAACTTCTACAAACCCGACCTGTTATACGTTTGTAAAGCTCCATTATGTCATATATTATGCATTCAAACTTTTTAGGTCTTGATTGCTCACGTTTAGACACGACAAGGTCACATTAGCAGTGAAATTGCCATTTCGTGGTTTTTTAGGGGGTTTTCGCATCTAACTTCTAAAAATGCGACCTGTTATATGTTGTTAAAGCGCCATCTTGTCATATATTATGCATTTAAGCTATTTAGGTCTTTGATGCTCCCGTTTAGACATGACATGGTCTCTTTGGGACGTAAAACGTCCATTTTGGGGCGTTTTCGGGGGTTTTCGTGCTTAATTATACAAACGCGATATATGATATGTTTTTAATGCTCCATCATGTCAGATATTATGCATTTAAGCTTTTTTGGTCTTGGTTACTCACATTTAGACACGACAAGGACACTTTGGGACGTGAAAAGGCCATTTAGTGGTGTTTGACGGGGTTTTCGCGCCTAACTTCTTCAAACGTGACCTGTTATATATTTTTAATGCTCCATAATGTCACATATATGATGCATTTAAGGGGTTTAGGTCTTGGTTGCGCATGTTTAGGCACGGCAAGGTCAGTTGGGGATGTGAAATGTCCATTTGGAAACGTTTAAGGGGGTTTCTACATCTAACTTCTTCAAACACTACATGTCATATGTTTTTAGAGCTCCATCATGTCATATATTATGCATTTTCGCTTTTTAGGTCTTGGTTGCACACGTTGAGACACAACACGGTCACTTTGGAACATGATTTTAAAGCCTTGGAACATTATTTCAAACACGACCTACTATATGATTTTAAAGCTCCATCATGTCATATATTATGCATTTAAGCTTTTTAGATCTTGGTTGCTCACGTTTAGACACGACAAGGTCACAATGAGACGTGAATGGCCATTTCAGTGCGTTTTAGGGGTTTTCGCGCCTAACATCTACAAACGAGACCTATTATATATTTTTTAAGCGCCATCGTGTCATATATTGTGCAATTAAGATTTTTAGGTCCTGGTTGCTCACGTTTCGACACGACAAGGTCAATTTGGGACATGAAATGACCATTTCGTGGCGTTTTAGGGGGTTTTCACATCTACCTTTTACAAATGCAGCCTGTTCTATGTTTTTAAAGCGCCATCTTGTCAAATATTATGCTTTTTTGCTATTTAGGTCTTTGTTGCTCACGTTTAGACATAAAATGGTCACTTTGGGACGTGAAACGTCCATTTTGGGCCGTTTTAGCGGGTTTTCGTGCTTGGTTATACAAAAGCGATTTATGATATTTTTTAATGCTCCATCATGTCATATATTATGCATTTAAGCTTTTTAGGTCTTGGTTGCTCACTTTTAGACACGACAAGGTCACTTTGGGACGTGAAATGGCTATTTCGGGGTGTTTTAGAGGGTTTTCGCATATAACTTCTATAAACCCGACCTGTTATATGTTTTTAAGCTCCATCATTTCATATATTATGCATCAAAGCCTTTTAGGTCTTGGTTAGTCACGTTTAGACATGACAAGGTCACTTTTAGACGTGGAATGGCCATTTAGTGGCGTTTTAGGGGGGTTTCGCTCCTAACTTCTTCAAACACGACCTATTACATGTTTTTAAAGCTCCATCATTTCATATATTAAGCAATTAAGCTTTTTAGGTCGTGACTGTTCACGTTTAGATATGACAAGGTCAATTTGGGATATGAAATGGCCATTTCGAGGCGTTTTAGGGGATTTCGAGCCTAACTTCTACAAACACAACATGTTATTTGTTTTTAAAGCCACATCTGTCATATATTATCCATTTAAGCATTTTAGGTCTTGGTTGCTCACGTTTAGACACGACAAGGTCACTTTGGGACGTTAAACGGCCATTTCGGGGCATTTTAGGGGGTTTTCGCTCCTAATTTCTACAAACGCGACCGTTTATATGATTTTAAATCTCCATCATGTCATATATTATGCATTTAATATTTTTAGGTATTGTTTGCTCACGTTTAGACACAACCAAGTCACTTTGGGACGTGAAATAGCCATTTCAGGGCGTTTTAGGGGGTTTTCACGCCTAACTTCTAAAAACGCGACCTTTTATATATTTTTAAAGCTGCATCATGTCATATATTATGCATTTAAATTTTTTAGGTCTTGATTGCTCATGTTTAGACACGATAAGGTCACATTGGGACGTGAAATTGCCATTTTGTTGGCTTTTTAGGGGGTTTTCGCAACTAACTTCTACAAATGCGACCTGTTATATTTTTTTAAAGCGCCATCTTGTCAAAAATTATGCATTTAATCTATTTAGGTCTTCGTTTCTCTCGTTTAAACATGACATGGTCACTTTGGAACGTGAAACGTCCATTTCGTGGCGTTTTAGGGGGTTTTCGTACTTAATTATACAAACGCGATCTATGATATGTTTTTAATGCTCGATAATGTCGTATATTATGCATTTAATCTTTTTAGGTCTTGGTTGCTCACGTTTAGACACGACAAGATCACTTTGCGATGTGAAATGGCCATTTCAGGGTATTTTAGGGGGTTTTCGTGCCTAACTTCTACAAACGCGACCTTTTATACGTTTTAAAAGTTCCATCATATCATATATTACGCATTCAAACTTTTTAGGTTTTGATTGCTCACGTTTAGACACGACAAGGTCACATTAGGACGTGAAATTGCCATTTCGTGGTTTTTTAGGTGGTTTTTGCATCTAACTTCTAAAAATGCGACCTGTTATATGTTTTTTAAAGCGCCAACTTGTCATATATTATGCATTTATGCTATTTAGGTCTTTGATGCTCCCGTTTAGACATGACATGGTCACTTTGGGACGTGAAACGTCCATTTCGGGGCGTTTTAGGGGGTTTTCGTGCTTAATTTTACAAACACATTACATGATATGTTTTTAATGCTCCATCATGTCAGATATTATACATTTAAATTTTTTAGGTCTTGGTTGCTCACGTTTAGACACGACAAGGACACTTTGGGACGTGAAATGGCCATTTAGTGGCGTTTGACAGGGTTTTCGCGCCTAACTTCTTCAAACGCCGACCTATTATATGTTTTTAATGCTCTATCATGACACATATATGATGCATTTAAGCGGTTTAGGTCTTGGTTGCTCACGTTTAGACACGGCAAGGTCACTTGGGGATGTGAAATGTCCATTTTGAAGCGTTTAAGGGGGTTTCTGTATCTAACTTCTTAAAACACGACATGTTATATGTTTTTAAAGCTCCATCATGTCATATATTATGGATTTATACTTTTTAGGTCTTGGTTGCACACGTTGAGACACGACACGGCCACTTTGGAACATGATTTTAAAGCTTTGGAACACGGTTGCAAACACGACCTGTTATATGATTTTAAAGCTCCATCATGTCATATATTATGCATTTAAGCTTTTTAGATCTTGGTTGCTCACGTTTAGACACGACAAGGTCATAATGAGACGTGAAATGGCCATTTCAGTGCGTTTTAGGGGTTTGCGTGCCTAACATCTACAAACGCGACCTATTATATGTTTTTAAGCGCCATCATGTCATATATTATGCATTTAAGCTTTTTAGGTCCTGGTTGCTCACGTTTAGGCACGACAAGGTCACTTTGGTACATGAAATGGCCATTTCGTGGCGTTTTAGAGGGTTTTCGCATCTACCTTTTACCAATGCAGCCTGTTACATGTTTTTAAAGCGCCATCTTGTCAAATATTATGATTTAAACCTATTTAGGTCTTTTTTGCTCACGATTAGACATAAAATCTTCACTTTGGGACGTGAAACGTCCATTTTGGGCCGTTTTAGCGGGTTTTCGTGCTTAATTATACTAAAGCGATTTATGATATGTTTTAAATGCTCCATCTTGTCATATATTATGCATTTAAGATTTTTAGGTCTTGGTTGCTCAGGTTTAGACACAACAATGTCACTTTGGGACGTGAAATTGCTATTTTGGGGTGTTTTAGGGGGTTTTCGCATATAACTTCTACAAACCCGACCTTTTATATGTTTTTAAGCTCCATCATTTCATATATTATGCATCTAAGCCTTTTAGGTCTTGGTTGGTCACGTTTAGACATGCCAAGGTCACTTTTAGACGTGGAATGGCCATTTAGTGGCGTTTTAGGGGGTTTTCGCGCCTAAGTTCTTCAAACCCGACCTGTTACATGTTTTTAAAGCTCCATCGTTTCATATATTAATCAATTACGATTTTTAGGTCTTGGCTGCTCACGTTTAGATACGACAAAGTGATTTTGGGACGTGAAATGGCCATTTCGGGGCGTTTTAGGGGGTTTTGAGCCTAACTTCTACAAACACAACATGTTATTTGTTTTTAAAGCTCCATCTCTAATATATTCTACATTTAAGCTATTTAAGTCTTTGATGCTCCCGTTTAGACATGAAATGGTCACTTTGGGACTTGAAACGTCCATTTCGGGGCGTTTTATGGGGTTTTCGTGCTTAATTTTACAAACGCAATATATGATATGTTTTTAATGCTCCATCATGTCAGATATTATGCATTTAAGCTTTTTAGGTCTTGGTTGCTCACATTTAGACACGACAAGGACACTTTGGGACGTGAAATGGCCATTTAGTGGCGTTTGACGGGGTTTTCGCGCCTAACTTCTTCAAAAGCGACCTATTATATGTTTTTAATGCTCCATCATGTCACATATATGATGCATTTAAGCAGTTCAGGTCTTGGTTGCTCACGTTTTGATACGGCAAGGTCACTTGGGGACGTGAAATGTCCATTTCGAAGCGTTTAAGGGGGTTTCTGTATCTAACTTCTTCAGACATGACATGTTATATGTTTTTTAAGTTCCATCATGTCATATATTATGTATTTTTACTTTTTAGGTCTTGGTTGCCCACGTTGAGACACGACACGGTCACTTTGGAACATGATTTTAAAGCTTTGGAACACGGTTGCAAACGCGACCTGTTATATGATTTTAAAGCTCGATCATGTTATCTATTATGCATTTAAGCTTTTTAGATCTTGGTTGCTCACGTTTAGACACGAAAAGGTCACAATGAGACGAGAAATAGCCATTTCAATGCGTTTTAGGGGTTTGCGCACCTAACATCTACAAACGCGACCTATTATATGTTTTTTAAGCGCCATAATGCCATATATTACGCATTTAAGCTTTTTAGGTCCTGGTCGCTCACGTTTAGACACGACAAGGTCACTTTGGGACATGAAATGGCCATTTCGTGGCGTTTTAGGGGGTTTTCGCATCTACCTTTTACAAATGCAGCCTGTTGTATGTTTTTAAAGTGCCATCTTGTCAAACATTATGCTTTTAAGCTATTTAGGTCTTTGTTGCTCACGATTAGACATAAAATGGTCATTTTGGGACGTGAAACGTCAATTTTGGGCCGTTTTAGCGGGTTTTCGTGCTTAATTATACTAAAGCGATTTATGATATGTTTTTAATGCTCCATCGTGTCATATATTATGCATTTAAGCTTTTTAGGTCTTGGTTGCTCACGTTTAGACACGACAAGGTCACTTTGGGACGTGAAATGGCTATTTTGGGGTGTTTTAGGTGGTTTTCGCATGTAACATCTACAAACCCGACCTTTTATATGTTTTTAAGCTCCATCATTTCATATATTATGCATCTAAGCCTTTTAGGTCTTGGTTGGTCACGTTTAGACATGCCAAGGTCACTTTTAGACGTGTAATGGCCATTTAGTGGCGTTTTAGGGGGGTTTCGCGCCTAAGTTCTTCAAACGCGACCTGTTACATGTTTTTAAAGCTCCATCGTTTCAAATATTAAGCAATTAAGCTTTTTAAGTCTTGGCTGCTCAAGTTTAGACACGACAAAGTCATTTTGGGACGTGAAATGGCCATTTCGGGGCGTTTTAGGGGGTTTCGAGCCTAACTTCTACAAACACAACATGTTATTTGTTTTTAATGTTCCATCTGTCATATATTATGCATTTAAGCATTTTAGGTCTTGGTTGCTCACGATTAGACACGACAAGGTCACTTTGGGACGTGAAATGGCCATTTCGGGACATATTAGGGGGTTTTCGCTCCTAATTTCTACAAACACGACCGGTTATATGATTTTAAATCTCCATCATGTCATATATTATGCGTTTAATTTTTTTAGGTATAGTTTGCTCACGTTTAGACACGACCAAGTCACTTTGGGACGTGAAATGGCCATTTCAGAGCGTTTTAGGGGGTTCTCACGCCTAACTTCTACAAACGCGACCTTTTATATGTTTTTAAAGCCACATCATGTCATATATTATGCATTTAAACTTTTTAGGTCTTGATTGCTCACGTTTAGACACGATAAGGTCACATTGGGATGTGAAATTGCCATTTCGTGGCTTTTTAGGGGGTGTTCGCAACTAACTTCTTCAAATGCGACTTGTTATATGATTTTAATGCGTCATCTTGTCATATATTACGCATTTAAGCTATTTTGGTCTTTGTTGCTCACGTTTAGACATAAAATGGTCACTTTGGGACGTGAAACGTCCATTTCAGGGCGTTTTAGCTGGTTTTCATGTTTAATTATACAAAGGCGATTTATGATATGTTTTTTAATGCTCCATCATGTCATATATTATGCATTTAAGATTTTTAGGTCTTGGTTGCTCACATTTAGATACGACAAGGTCCCTTGAGGACGTGAATTGGCCATTCCTTGGTGTTTTAGGGGGTTTTCAAATTTAAGTTCTACAAACCCGACCTATTATATGTTTTTAAGCTCCATCATTTCATATATTAAGCAATTAAGCATTTTTGGTCTTGGTTGCTCACGTTGAGATACGACAAGCTCACTTTGGAACGTAAAATGGCCATTTCGGGTATTTTTAGGTGGTTTTCGAGCCTAACGTCTACAATTGCGACCCGTTATATGTTTTTAAAGCTCCATCATGTCTTATATATGATGCATGTAAGCTTTTTAGGCCTTGGTTGCTCACGTTTAGACACGACCAGATCACTATGGGACGTGAAATGGCCATTTCAGTGCGTTTTAGGGGGTTTTCGCGCCTAATATCTTCAAACGCGACCAATTATATGTTTTTTATGCTCCTTCATGTCATATATTATGCATTTAAGCTGTTTAGGTCTTGGTTGCGCTGGTTTAGACACGACAAGGTCACTTTGGGACGTGTAATGGCCATTTCGTGGCTTTTTAGGGGGTTTTTGGATCCAACTTCTAAAAATGCGACCTGTTATATGTTTTAAAGCGCCATCTTGTCATATATTATGTATTTAAGCTATTTAGGTCTTTGATGCTCATGTTTAGACATGACATGGTCACTTTGGGACGTGAAACGTCCATTTCTGGGCGTTTTAGGGGTGTTCGTGCTTAATTTTACAAAAGCGATCTATGATATGTTTTTAATGCCCCATCACATCATATATTATGCATTTAAGCTTTTTAGGTCTTGGTTGCTCACGTTTAGACACGACAAAGTCACTTTGGGACGTGAAATGGTAATTTCGGGGTCTTTTAGGGTCTTTTCGCATCTAACTTCTACAAACCCGACCTGTTATATGTTTTTCAGCTCCATCATTTCGTATATTATGCAAATAATCCTTTATATGTTTAGACACACCACGGTCACTTTTAGACGTGAAATAGCCATTAAGTGGTGTTGTAAGGGGTTTTCGCGCCTAACTTCTTCAAACGCTACCTGTTATATGTTTTTAAAGCTCGATCATTTCATATATTGTGAATTTAAGCTTTTTAGGTCATGGCTGCTCATGTTTAGATACGACAAGGTCACTTTGGGACGAGAAATGGCCATATTAGGGCATTTTAGGGGGTTTTCGTGCTTAATTTTACAAAAGCGATCTATGATATGTTTTTAATGCTCCATCACGTTATATATTATGCATTTAAGCTTTTTAGGTCTTGGTTTCTCACATTTAGACACGACAAGGTCACTTTGGGACGTGAAATGTCCATTTCGAAGCGTTTAAGGGGGTTTCTGCATCTAACATCTTCAAACGTGACCTGTTATATGTTTGTAAAGCTCCTTCATGTCATATATTATGCATTTTTTCTTTTTAGATCTTGGTTGCACAATTTGAGACACGACACGGTCACTTTGGAACGTGAAATGGCCATTTGGGACATTTTAGTGGTTTTCACGCCTAACTTCTACAAAGGCGACCTGTTATATGATTTTAAAGCTTCATCATGTCATATATTATGCATTTAAGCTTTTTAAATCTTGGTTGCTCACGTTTAGAAACGACAAGATCACTATGGGACGTGAAATGGCCATTTCAAAGCATTTTAGGGGGTTTTCGCGCCTAACATCTACAAACGCGACCTATTATATGTTTTTTATGCTCCGTCATGTCATATATTATGCATTTAAGCTTTTTAGGTCTTGGTTGCTCACGTTTAGACACGACAAGGTCACTTTGGGACGTGAAATGGCCATTTCATGGCGTTTTAGGGGGTTTTCGCATCTAACTTCAACAAATGCAACCTGTTATATGTTTTTAATGCGCCATCTTGTGATACATTATGCATTTAAGCTTTTTAGGTCATTGTTGCTCACGTTTAGACATAAAATGGTCACTTTGAGACGTGAAACGTCTATTTCGGGACGTTTTAGCTGGTTTTCGTGCTTAATTATACAACGGTGATTTATGATATGTTTTTAATGCTCCATCATGTCATATATTATGCGTTCTTTCTTTTTAGGTCTTGGTTGCACACGTTGTGACAAAACACGGTCACTTTAAAACGTGAATCGGCCATTTCGGGATATTTTAGGTGTTTTTGCGCCCAACTTCTACAAACGCGACCTGTTATATGATTTTAAAGCTCCATCATGTCATATATTATGCATTTATGCTTTTTAGATCTTGGTTGCTCACGTTTAGACACGACCAGATCACTAGGGCACGTGAAATGGCCATTTCAATGCGTTTTAGGGGGTTTTCGCGCCTAATGTCTTCAAACGCGACCTATTATATGTTTTTTATGCTCCATCATGTCATATATTATGCATTTAAGCTATTTAGGTCTTGGTTGCGCTGGTTTAGACACGACAAGGTCACTTTGGGACGTGAAATGGCCATTTCGTGGCTTTTTAGGGGGTTTTTGCATCTAACTTCTAAAAATGCGACCTGTTATATGTTTTTAAAGCGCCATCTTGTCATATATTATGCATTTAAGCTATTTAGGTCTTTGATGCTCACGTTTAGACATGACATGGTCACTTTGGGACGTGAAACGTCCATTTCGGGGCGTTTTAGGGGTGTTCATGCTTAATTTTACAAAAGCGATCTATGATATGTTTTTAATGCTCCATCACGTCATATATTATGCATTTAAGCTTTTTAGGTTTTGGTTGCTCACGTTTAGACACGACAAAGTCACTTTGGGACGTGAAATGGCCTTTTCGGGGTGTTTTAGGGTCTTTTCGCATCTAACTTCTACAAACCCGACCTATTATATATTTTTCAGCTCCATCATTTCGTATATTATGCAAATAATCATTTATATGTTTAGACACAACACGGTCACTTTTAGACGTGAAATGGCCATTAAGTGGCGTTGTAGGGGGTTTTCGCGCCTAACTTCTTCAAACGCGACCTGTTATATGTTTTTAAAGCTCGATCATTTCATATATTAAGCATTTAAGCTTTTTAGGTCATGGCTGCTCATGTTTAGATACGACCAGGTGACTTTGGGACGTGCAATGGCCGTATTGGGGCGTTTTAGGGGGTTTTCTAACCTAACTTCTACAAACGCGACCTATTATATGTTTTTAAAGCTCCATCATGTCATATATATGATTCATTTAAGCTTTTTAGGTCTTTGTTGCTCACGTTTAGACACAGCTAGGTAACTTAGGGACGTGAAATGTCCATTTCGAAGCATTTAAGGGGGTTTCTGCATCTAACTTCTTCAAATGCGACATGTTATATGTTTTTAAAGCTCCATCATGTCATATATAATGCTTCTTTTTAGGTCTTGGTTGCACACGTTGAGACACGGCACGGTCACTTTGGAACGTGAAATGGCCATTTGGGACATTTTAGGGGTTTTGGCGCCTAACTTCTACAAACCCGACCTTTTGTATGTTTTTAAGCTCCATCATTTCATATATTATGCATATAAGCCATTTAGGTGTTGGTTGCACATGTTTAGACATGACAAGGTCACTTTCAGATGTGAAATGGCCATTTAGTGGCGTTTTAGGGGGTTTTCACTCCAAACTTCTTCAAACGCGACTTGTTATATGTTTTTAAAGTTCCATCATTTCATATAGTAAGTAATAAAGCTATTTAGGTCTTGGCTGCTCACGTTTAGATATGACAAGGTCACTTTGGGACGTGAGATGGCCATTTTGGGGTGTTTTAGGGGTTTTCGAGCCTAACTTCTACAACCGCGACCTGTTATATGTTTTTAACGCTCCATCATGTCATATGTATATGATGCATTTAAGCTTTTTAGGTCTTGGTTGCTCACGTTTAGACACGACAAGGTCACTTAGGGACGTGAAATGTTCATTTCGAAGCGTTTAAGGGGGTTCTGAATCTAACTTCTTCAAACGCGACCTGTTATATGTTTTTAAAGCCCCATCATGTCCTATATTTTTCATTTTTGCTTTTTAGGTCTTCGTTGCACACATTGAGACACGACACGGTCACTTTGGAACGTGGAATAGCCATTTCGAAGCGTTTAAGGGGGTTTCTGCATCTAACTTCTTCAAACGTGACATGTGATAGGTTTTTAAGGTCCATCATCTCATATATTATACATTTTTGCTTTTTAAGTCTTGTTTGCACACGTTGAGACACGACACGGTCACTTTGGAACGTGCAATGACCATTCGAGACATTTTAGTGGTTTTCGCGACTAACTTCTACAAAGGCGACCGGTTATATGATTTTAAAGCTTCATCATGTCATATATTATGCATTTAAGCTTTTTAAATCTTGGTTGCTCACGTTTAGACACGACAAGATCACTATGGGACGTGAAATGGCCATTTCAATGGCTTTTAGGGTGTTTTCGCGCCTAACATCTATAAACGTGACCTATGTCATATATTATGCATTTAAGCTTTTTAGGTGTTGGTTGCTCTGGTTTAGACACGACAAGGTCTCTTTGGGACGTGAAATGACCATTTCGTGGCATTTTAGGGGGTTTTCGCTTCTAACTTCTACAAACCTAACCTGTTATATTTTTTTAAGCTCCATCATTTCATATATTATGCATACAAGCCTTTTAGGTCTTGGTTGCTCACGTTTATACATGACAAGGTCACTTTTAGACGTGAAATGGCCATTTAGTGGCGTTTTAAGGGTTTTTCGCTCCTAACTTCTACAACCGCGACCTGTTATATGTTTTTAAAGCTCCATCATGTCATACTTATGATGCATTTAAGCTTTTTAGGTGTTGGTTGCTCATGTTTAGACACGTTAAGATCACTTGGGGACGTGAAATGTTGATTTCGAAGCGTTTAAGGGGGTTTTTAAATCTAACTTCTTCAAACGCGACCTGTTATATGTTTTTAAAGCTCCATCATGTCCTATATTATGCATTTTTTCTTTTTAGGTCTTCGTTGCACACGTTGAGACAAGACACGGTCACTTTGGAACGTGAAAAGGGCAATTTGGGACATTTTAGGGTTTTTGCGCCTATCTTCTACAAACGCGACCTTTTTTATGATTTTAATGCTCCATCATGTCATATATTATGCATTTAAGCTTTTTAGATCTTGGTTGCTCACGTTTAGACACGACAAGGTCACTTTGGGACGAGAAATGTCCATTTCGAAGCGTTTAAGGGGGTTCCCGCATCCAACTTATTCAAACGTGACATGTTATATGTTTTTAAAGCTCCATCATGTCATATATTATGCATTATTTCTTTTTAGGTCTTGGTTGCACACGTTGAGACACGACACGGTCACTTCGGACCGTGAAATGGCCATTTGGGACATATTAGTGGTTTTCGCGCCTAACTACTACAAAGGCGACCTGTTATATGATTTTAAAGCTTCACCATGTCATATATTATGCATTTAAGCTTTTTAAATCTTGGTTGCTCACGTTTAGACACGACAAGATCACTATGGGACTCGAAATGGCCATTTCAGTGCATTTTAGGGGGTTTTCGCGCCTAACAACAAAAAAACGCGACCTATTGTATGTTTTTTAAGCTCCATCATGTCATATATTTTGCATTTAAGCTTTTTAGGTGTTGGATGCTCCGGTTTAGACACGACAAGGTCACTTTGGGACGTGAAATGGCCATTTCGTGGCGTTTTAGGTGTTTTTCACATCTAACTTCTAGAAATGCAACCTGTTATATGTTTTTAAAGCGCCATTTTATCATATATTATGCATTTAAGCTATTTAGGTCTTTGCTGCTCACGTTTAGACATAAAATGGTCACTTTGGCAAGTGATACGTCCATTTCAGGGCGTTTTTGCTTGTTTTCGTGCTTAATTATACAAAGGCGATTTATGATATGTTGTTAACACTCCATGATGTCATATATTATGCATTTAAGCTTTTTAGGTCTTGGTTGTTCACGTTTAGACACGACAAGGTCACTTTGGGACGTGAAATGTCCTTTTCGAACAGTTTAAGGGGTGCATCTAACTTCTTCAAACGTGACCTGTTATATGTTTTTAAAGCTCCATCATGTCATATATTATGCATTTTTGCTTTTTAGGTCTTGGTTGCACACGTTGAGATACGACACGGTCACTTCGGAACGTGAAATGGCCATTTGGGACATTTTAGTGGTTTTCGCGCCTAACTTCTACAAAGGCAACTTGTTATATGATTTTAAAGCTTCATCATGTCATATATTAGGCATTTAAGCTTTTTAAATCTTGGTTGCTCACGTTTAGACACGACAAGATCACTATGGGACGTGAAATGGCCATTTCAGTGCGTTTTAGGGGGTTTTCGCGCCTAACATCTACAAACGTGACCTATTATATGTTTTGTAAGCTCCATCATGTCATATATTATGCATTTATGCTTTTTAGGTCTTGGTTGCACACGTTGAGATACGACACGGTCACTTCGGAACGTGAAATGGCCATTTGGGACATTTTAGTGGTTTTCGCGCCTAACTTCTACAAAGGCAACTTGTTATATGATTTTAAAGCTTCATCATGTCATATATTAGGCATTTAAGCTTTTTAAATCTTGGTTGCTCACGTTTAGACACGACAAGATCACTATGGGACGTGAAATGGCCATTTCAGTGCGTTTTAGGGGGTTTTCGCGCCTAACATCTACAAACGTGACCTATTATATGTTTTGTAAGCTCCATCATGTCATATATTATGCATTTATGCTTTTTAGGTCTTGGTTGCACACGTTGAGATACGACACGGTCACTTCGGAACGTGAAATGGCCATTTGGGACATTTTAGTGGTTTTCGCGCCTAACTTCTACAAAGGCAACTTGTTATATGATTTTAAAGCTTCATCATGTCATATATTAGGCATTTAAGCTTTTTAAATCTTGGTTGCTCACGTTTAGACACGACAAGATCACTATGGGACGTGAAATGGCCATTTCAGTGCGTTTTAGGGGGTTTTCGCGCCTAACATCTACAAACGTGACCTATTATATGTTTTGTAAGCTCCATCATGTCATATATTATGCATTTATGCTTTTTAGGTGTTGGTTGCTCCGGTTTAGACACGCCAAGGTCACTTTGGGACGTGAAATGGCCATTTCGTGGCGTTTTAGGTGTTTTTCGCATCTAACTTCTAGAAATGCAACCTGTTATATGTTTTTAAAGCACCATCTTGTCATATAATATGCATTTAAGCTATTTAGGTCTTTGTTGCTCACGTTTAGACATAAAATGGTCACTTTGGGACGTGATACGTCCATTTCAGGGCGTTTTAGTTGGTTTTCGTGCTTAATTATACAAAGGCAATTTATGATATGTTTTTAACACTCCATCATGTCATATATTATGCATTTAAACTTTTTAGGTCTTGGTTGTTCACGTTTTGACACGACAAGGTCACTTTGGGCCGTGAAATGTCCATTTTGAAGAGTTTAAGGGGGTTTCTGCATCTAACTTCTTCAAACGTGACCTGTTATATGTTTTTAAAGCTCCATCATGTCATATATTATGCATTTTTGCTTTTTAGGTCTTGTTTGCACACGTTGAGATACGACACGGTCACTTTGGAACGTGAAATGGCCATTCGAGACATTTTAGTGGTTTTCGCGCCTATCTTCTACAAAGGCGACCTGTTATATGATTTTAAAGCTTCATCATGTCATATATTATGCATTTAAGCTTTTTAAATCTTGGTTGCTCACGGTTAGACACGACAAGATCACTATGGGGCTCGAAATGGCCATTTCAATGCGTTTTAGGGGGTTTTCGCGCCTAACATCTATAAACGTGACCTATTATATGTTTTTTAAGCTCCATCATGTCATATATTTTGCATTTAAGCTTTTTAGGTGTTGGTTGCTCTGGTTTAGACAAGACAAGGTCACTTTGGGACGTGAAATGGCCATTTCGTGGCGTTTTAGGGGGTTTTCGCTTCTAACTTCTACAAAGCCGTCCTGTTATATGTTTTTAAGCTCCATCATTTCATATATTATGCATATCAGCCTTTTAAGGCTTGGTTGCTCACGTTTAGACATAACAAGGTCACTTTTAGACGTGAATTGGACATTTAGTGGCGTTTTAAGTGGTTTTTGCTCCTAACTTCTACAACCGCGACCTGTTATATATTTTTAAAGCTCCATCATGTCATACTTATGATGCATTTAAGCTTTTTAGGTGTTGGTTTCTCATGTTTAGACACGATAAGGTCACTTAGGGACGTGAAATGTTCATTTCGAAGCGTTTAAGGGGGTTTCTGAATCTAACTTCTTCAAACGCGACCTGTTATATGTTTTTGAAGCTCCATCATGTCCTATATTATGCATTTTTTCTTTTTAGGTCTTCGTTGCACACGTTGAGACACGACACGGTCACTTCGGAACGTGAAAAGGGCAATTCGGGATAATTTAAGGGTTTTCGCGCCTAACTTCTACAAACGCGACCTTTTTTATGATTTTAATGCTCCATTATGTCATATATTATGCATTTAAGCTTTTTAGATCTTGGTTGCTCACGTTTAGACACGATAAGGTCACTTTGGGACGTGAAATGTCCATTTCGAAATGTTTAAGGGGGTTTCCGCATCCAGCTTCTTCAAACGTGACATGTTATATGTTTTTAAAGCTCCATCATGTCATATATTATGCATTATTTCTTTTTAGATCTTGGTTACACACGTTGAGACATGACACGGTCACTTAGGAACGTGAAATGGCCATTTGGGACATTTTAGTGGTTTTCGCGCCTAACTACTACAAAGGCGACCTGTTATATGATTTTAAAGCTTCATCATGTCATATATTATGCATTTAAGCTTTTTAAATCTTGGTTGCTCACGTTTAGACACGACAAGATCACTATGGGACGTGAAATGGCCATTTCAGTGCGTTTTAGGGGGTTTTCGCGCCTAACAACTAAAAACGCGACCTATTATATGTTTTTTAAGCTCCATCATGTCATATATTTTGCATTTACGCTTTTTAGGTGTTGGATGCTCCGGTTTAGAAACGACAAGGTCACTTTGGGACGTGAAATGGCCATTTCGTGGCGTTTTAGGTGTTTTTCGCATCTAATTTCTACAAATGCAACCTATTATATGTTTTTAAAGCGCCATCTTGTCATATATTATGCATTTAAGCTATTTAGGTCTTTGTTGCTCACGTTTAGACATAAAATGGTCACTTTGGCACGAGATACGTCCATTTCAGGGCGTTTTTGCTTGTTTTCGTGCTTAATTATACAAAGGCGATTTATGATATCTTTTTAACACTCCATCATGTCATATATTATGCATTTATGATTTTTAGGTCTTGGTTATAAAAGCTTAGACACGACAAGGTCACTTTGGGATGTGAAATGTTCATTTCGAAGAGTTTAAGGGGGTTTCTGCATATAACTTCTTCAAACATGACCTGTTATATGTTTTTAAAGCTCCATCATGTCATATATTATACATTTTTGCTTTTTAGGTCTTGGTTGCACACGTTGAGATACGACACGGTCACTTTGGAACGTGAAATGGCCGTTTGGGACATTTTAGTGGTTTTCCCGCCTAACTTCTACAAAGGCAACCTGTTATATGATTTTAAAGCTTCATCATGTCATATATTATGCTTTTAAGCTTTTTAAATCTTGGTTGCACACGTTTAAACACGACAAGATCACTATGGGAAGTGAAATGGCCAATTCACTGCGTTTTTGGGGGTTTTCGCGCCTAACATCTACAAACGTGACCTATTATATGTTTTTTAAGCTCCATCATGTCATATTTTATGCATTTAAGCTTTTTAGGTGTTGGTTGCTCCGGTTTAGACACAACAAGGTCACTTTGGGATGTGAAATGGCCATTTCGTGGCGTTTTAGGTGTTTTTCGCATCTAACTTCTAGAAATGCAACCTGTTATATGTTTTTAAAGCGCCATCTTGTCATATATTATGAATTTAAGCTATTTAAGTCTTTGTTGCTCACGTTTAGACATAAAATGGTCACTTTGGGACGTGATACGTCCATTTCAGGGCGTTTTAGCTTGTTTTTCGTGCTTAATTATACAAAGGCGATTTATGATATGTTTTTAATGCTCGATCATGTCATATATTATGCGTTGAAGCTTTTTAGGTTTTGGTTGCTCACGTTTAGACACAAAGAGGTATCTTTGGGACGTGAAATGGCCATTTGGGGTGTTTTAGGGGGTTGTCGCATCTAGCTTCTACAAACCCGACCTGTTATATGTTTTAATGCTTTATCATTTCATATATTATGCATATAAGCCCTTTAGGTCTTGGTTGCTCACGTTTAGACATGACAAGGTCACTTTTGGACGTGAAATGGCCAATTAGGGGCGTTTTAGGGGTTTTTTGCGCCTAACTTCCTTAAACGCGTCCTGTTACATGTTTTTAAAGCCCCATCATTTCATTTATTAAGCAATTAGGCTTTTTAGGTCTTGGCTGCTCACGTTTAGACACAAAGAGGTCACTTTGGGACGTGAAATGGCCATTTCGGGGTTTTTAGGAGGTTGTCGCATCTAACTTATACAAACCCGACCTATTATATGTTTTAGTGCTCCATCATTTCATATATTATGCATATAAGCCTTTTATGTCTTGGACGCTCACGTTCAGAAATGACAAGGTCACTTTTAGACGTGAAATGGCCATTTAGAGGCGTTTTAGGGGGTTTTTGCGCCTCACTTCTTTAAACGCGACCTGTTACATGTTTTTAAAGCTCCATCATTTCGTATATTAAGCAATTAAGCTTTTTAGGTCTTGGCTGCTCACTTTTAGATACGATAAGGTCACTTTGGGACGTGAAATGGCCATTTCGGGGCGTTTTAGGGGGTTTTCGAGCCTAACTTCTACAACCGTGACCTGTTATATGTTTTTAAAGCTCCATCATGTTAAATATATGATGCATTTAAGCTTTTTTTGGGTCTTGGTTGCTCACGGTTAGACACGACAAGATCACTATGGGACGTGAAATGGCCATTTCAGTGCGTTTTAGGGGGTTTTCGCGCCTAACATCTACAAAGGGGACCTATTATATGTTTTTGTAGCTCCATCATGTCATATATTATGCATTTAAGCTTTTTAGGTCTTGGTTCCTCACGTTTAGACACACCAAGGTCATTTTGGGACGTGAAATAGCCATTTTGAAGCTTTTTGGGGGTTTCCGCTTCTATCTTGTACAAACGCTACTTGTTATATGTTTTTAAAGCTCCATCATGTTATATATTATGCATTTATGCTTTTTAGGTCTTGGTTGCTCATGTTTCGACATGACAAGGTCACTTTGGAACGTGAAATGGCCTTTTCAGGGCGTTTTTGGCGTTTTTGTGCCTAACTTCTACAAACCAGACCTGTTATATGATTTTAAATCTCCATCATGTCATATATTATGCATTTATGCTTTTTAGGTCTTGGTTGCTCACGTTTAGACACGACAAGGTCACTTTGGGAAGTCAAATGGCCATTTCAGGGCATTTTAGGGGGGTTTCGCGCCTAATTCTACAAACTCGACCTGTTACATGTTTTTAAAGCTCCATCATGTCCTATATTTGCAATTAAGCTCTTTAGGTCTTGGTTACTCACGTTTAGACACGACAACGTCACCTTGGGACGTGAAATGGCCATTTCAGGGCGTCTTAGGGGGTTTTCGCACCAAACTTCTACAAACTTGACCTGTTATATGTTTTTAAAGCTCCATCATGTCATATATTACGCATTTAAGCTTTTTAGGTCTTGGTTGCTCATGTTTAGATACGACAAGGTCACTTTGGGACATGAAATGGCCATTTCGATCCATTTTAGGGGGTTTTCGCATCTAACTTCAACAAACGAGACCTGTTACATTTTCTTAAAGGTCCATGATGTCATATATTTGCACTTAAGCTTTTTAGGTCTTGGTTGCTGATGAGGCTATCGCACACCTGTCAAAAATAAACCAAAGTAGGGATCGACTCCTCAGGGAAGCAATTAAACTCTATTAGTTCTTAAAAGCTTAAACTGTATAAAGGGCCTTGGTTGAGAATTATCGATTAACTAATTGACTATTGATTAACTACTAATTAACTACGGGAAATGATGGTGATTAAAATTAATACCTAAGGTCTAGGGCTATTCGGGTCACCAAGAATCAACTAATGGATTCACCAACAAAGAACGTTCAATCTCACAATTATGTCAAATTAGGGCTCACTAATTCTCTCGAACTTAGACTCCCTCAAAACTCATCTAGCGGCTCTCGCTCATGCCTAGACTAATTCCGCCTATTATTCAGTGGTCTAATTGTGGTATTTTTACCTCTCGGCATCAAATTCGACAATTACCTAAATTACAACTAAATCTGCGCACAATTCAATTGTAAACGAAAAAGCTATTAATAAGAATTTGACTACTAATTGCGGAATTGAAACAATCTAAGTTAATTAGTCCATTATTTAATCAAGGTTTCCTTAAACCCTAGAAAATTGACTACTCACTCATGGTCATAGAAACTAAAGCAATTGTAGGAAACAAAACTAAAGACACGATCATAATTAAAGAAATAATCAACAATTATGAAACTAGAAATAAAACAATAACTAGGGCATAAGAGATTAAAGAAGATAAAACTAAAAACATAAACTAAAATTAAACATGAATTAAAGAGAAAGGAATTAAGATTGAATTGAAACCTGAATTTGTATTGAATTGAATGATTGAATGAATTCACAATAATCACCTCTTTCGAGAGAAAACTAACTAAAACTAAGGTTCTTGAATAATGAATTGCGTAATTAAAAACCTAGGAACAATTTCATTAAGTACTAAATCGAAACAAAGGAGGAAGAATCGAAAAACGCGCTCGGAGCAGTATGCCCGGTCTGCCCGGGCACAATGCACTCGACCCGGGCACACTGCTAAATGCCCCCCGGAGCTGCCAATTTCGCTCGTTTACTTTGTGACTTTACTTCTCTGCTTCCCAAAGGCTTCTAAATCACGTCCTAGCTTCCTTTTAGCTTCTCAAAATGGTCAAGACTCTCACTAACTTGCCAAGTGTTCGGGATAAAGCGAAAACCGACACAAAAACATCAATTCCTGCTATAAATGTTAAAGCAAAGCAACCAACACTAAAAGGAAACAAAGTTAGTAGAACGGGCTCAAAAGAGCCGTGTTAGAGCCAAAAACCAATATAAAATGGGAGTAAATAATGAATATAAAATGGCCTTATCAAACTCCCCCAAGCTAAGCCTTTGCTTGTCCTCAAGCAAACAACTAAACAAACAATGACTTCACCCCTAAAACTTTGAAAAACAAATCAACTCAAGCAATTCCGAGCATGTAAGTTTCTCAACCAACCCATCAAAATCCCTTGACCGCCATCCACTTAAATCAAAATCAATAAGCCAACCATGTAAAAAATAGAAGTCGATGACTAGAGTAACTCACTCGGTGTCACTCCACACATAAAATTGAGCATGAACAATGAAGCTCACCCTTAATCCCAAACAAGAATGCAAACGCAAAAAGTGTTTGAATGTAAATTTTGAGAACCCAAACCCACATCTCACACCTCATGCACGTGTTTAAGGGTAGTCACTCAATCTTAATGCGGAAGTCAACTCGAAATGCAAGTAATACTCACTAGCTTTGGCAATTGACTCCCTTCAAAAGAACTAAAAACATGTACATGCCGATCAAAAAGATCTTTATAGGCTTGTAACGTGGCTAGGATGATGGGTAGGATAAATTTTGGGATAATGTGGTGGTAAATGCGGGTTATAAGCATATAAAAATCAAAGAACATAATCAACAGCTCCACATCCGACTCCAACATCACATCAATTTCTTATAGAATCACATCATACCATAGAACTTTATACTTCAACAACTCCAAAAATCACAAGCTCTTTCTTTCTCAACATTTTTTTTTCAATCTTATTTTCTCTTTTTCTTTCTTTCCTTTTTTTTATCTCTTTTTTTTTTCTTTTCATTTCTTTTAACTTTCAAATTTTTTTTCAAACTTAGGTTCACGACTCTTAATGATATGTCAAAGACAAAATCATCACACATACATAACTAGGCCAATTACAAAATGTAACATTTCAATCTTCATTAAAACTAGCCTAGACATTGGTATGTAGAGCCTTAATGTGAGACCTATTATTAAACTTTAACAACAACTGACATTCCATAATTTTCCAATCCTCTAAAACCTCCAACAAATGCAAAGCATCAGCGAAACAACTCCACAACTCCCCCAAGCCAAGCTTGGGCGTATATCAATAAAACAAGGCCAAATAAGGTTGTAATGTGGCTGAAATGAAAATGAAGGGTAAAAAGCTCAAAATAAGAACCAAGGGAAAAATTGTAAAGGCGTGCCTAAAATATGAAAGCTCCTAACAGAAATGAATGTCTTTTATCATTCGCGACATGTAACACACCAAAGCCAAGCTACTAGAGTCAAAAGCCAAAACACAGACCATACAAGCACTAGGAACTAAGCACACATGAAAAGAAATAAGCATATAATAATGTATGCGGCTCAAATCCTCCCGTTAAAACAGTTCAAGCCTCTACTCTACACATGGCTATAATGGCAAGATTAGAAACTGTTTCAAGCTAAGTTAAGTTCAAGTCCAAGTTGGCAATTCCCAAAACATAACTCATCACATGCCCGAATCAATCAGAAACATTTTTAAATAAAATGCGGGGCACAGGGAATTCATTATTCATAAAGTTTACATTAATGCTTATTAGTCAACAATATCAATCAATTCATACAATTCAACTACTAACTACTAAAAGCAAAATAAAAATCTAAACTATGAAAGCAGTACATTCTTTTTTGGTCATATGTAAACTCCTACTTCTAATAAGTAGTACAAACCATATGACTATCCTAATAAAACAATAAAACTACACCAGAAAGCAATCAAATCAATACTAAGAAGCAATAAAAATACCTCCCCCAAGCCGGACTCAGCAATGTCCGCAGTGCTGAAGGGAGTAAAAGGGAGCCAACTGCTCCTCAATCTGAGCTCTCCATGAACTCATCCCTGTCAGGACCATCATCATCCTCATCATCATCATCATCGTCACCATCATCATCATTAGCAGCATCACCAGTAGCATCACCGGTAGCAGCTCCTCTACTGGACCCCTCTCCCGGGTTAAAGGTATACCAAGAAGGGTGAGGCCCAGTAGAAGGTATAGCTCCAGAACAAACAAAATAATCATCAATCGGATACATCGCTCGAGTATGATCCTGCTGAAATGTGTCAAACCGCTGGATAAGCTGGTGCTGCTGGATCTGGAAGTTATCAAACTGACTCTGGAGTTGGCCCATGGCATAGCGCCATGATCCGTCTTTTCCTGTATCGGGCTCCAGAGGCTGAGAGGAAGGGGGCTCAGAAGTGGAAGGCTGAGAGGTGGAAGGCTGAGAAGGCCCTCTCCTCATGTAGATCCGCTGGCTAGCGGAGGTAGCAACCTGGTGCCCATTAAGGGGCATAGTCCACGACTCCTAATCAGGAGTCAAACCTGTAATGGAAGGGTTTGGAAGAATAACCGAAGACCTCTTCCCCCTACAAATGTACCATCTAAACTGCCGCCCCTCTAGCATTGTCATCCACTCACAGTTTGAAAAGTAATCTAAATCTAACCTCCTAGAACCAACAACTGGTGTGCGGTGTTGCTCAAAGTCTACCCAATATCGCCTAGCAATCAAAGTGATTAATCCTCCAAAAACAATATTATTCATTGTGGGATACCCATAAGCATCTCTACCCACAAAAGTTCGACATTGTGTTTGTAAATGAATAGCAAAGTGATGAGCTACAAGAAGACGGTATGGACAAGTACCCTTAACTAGATGTTGCCCTAAAAAGGCGATTTCCCTAGTGGAAAAAGAATTTCATTCATGACGACCAAAGATCGTCCATCCCATAAACTTGTGAACTATCCTTGCCGAAGGCTGGTGAATCAAATTAGAGTAGTTGTGTTGCCAAGTATCAATTTCTAAGCCAGTTAGTGCATTCCAAATAGCAACACCACTGAATTCCTGAGGTGGGTTTTTTGTACCCAATCGATTCATACTAAAAACTAAAGCAAATCTTCAAGTGTTTCATAGCGGTCTTGACCAAACAAACGAAAAGAGACTCCTTGAACTAGCCTATGGGCATTTGGCCTATCGACGCGAAAGCTAGACATAAATTCTTATGTTATATCGGCATATGTAGGAAAATCCATGGTAAAGAACAATTCTAGTCCCATATTTTTCAAACAAAGTCTAGTCTCATCTACAATCCCCAAAGCATGAAGTAAAGCATGATCTAAAAACCTAGTAGCAACAATAGGCCTATGCTTAAGCTTTGCAAATTTTTCTTTTTGTTCCATAGAAGAAAACCCTACCATCGGATAGTCCGCATCTCTCTCAATCTCGTTATTTTGAGGTTGCCTCCTCCTTGTAGTGCGACTTGATTCACCCCTTGATCTTTTTGGAGGCATTTTGGAAGTTTTTGTGAAGTTAGGGTTTTTAGGCGATGATGAATTTGGGGGTTTGATGAAATTTGTGGTGAGGAAAGTAAAGAGGGGAAGAAATAAATAAGATTAGTGGAAATTTGAGTGAATTTGGTGGACGAATGAGTGAGTTATGGAGGATTAAAGATTTGAGTGAAGTAATTTTAATGGAGAATTTGGGGTTTTTTTTGTAGTGAGAGGAAGTAGAATGGAAGTAGGAAGAAGAAGAAGTGAAGGAAGTGAGGGAGGAAGGAGTTTCGTGGGTTTTAGGGGGAGCAGAGCAGTCCGCCCGGGCTGGGTGCAACCCGCCCGGCTGGCTGACCGGGCATAGTGCAGGGCTGATTTTTTCTAAGTGTTCCAAAACATCATTCGCGCCCGGCTTAATTTCATCCCGCCCGGTCTGCTGTCAGTATGCCCGGTCTGCCCGGGCATGTTGCATCCCTGGTGATTTTGTCGATTTTTGAACTCGTGCGAATGTGCACGGGTCGAGTGTAACTCGCCCGGGTAACCTTCATTCCGCCTGCCTGCCCGGGCATGCTGCAAATTCCAATTTTTCAAGAAAAAAACTAAGTATCCGAAAACGTCATGCACGCCCGGGTAAAGTGCATCATGCCCGGGCTGGCTTCACTACGTCCAGACTGACCGGGCATGCTGCAACGTGGCATTCTTTAGCTTATTTACTCCATAGTGTCAAACCTAAGCCTGCAAAACACTCAAAGCTTCACACAACCATTAGTCCCTCACACTCTCTCACAAAAAGACTTAGTTAAGCTAAACTAAACTACCAAAGCAAACGAAAAATAACTAAAAACACCTACGTACGGGTTGCCTCCCGCAAAGCGCTTCTTTAAGGTCATTTGCTTGACCATGTTACCTCATAGCTTATGGAGGATCGAAGAGTGAACGTGAACCCATTTAATTAGGCAATCAAAGCAATTCGGAGTTATTGGTTGCTCAAATGCCTCACGTTCCTTGTTAAAAACCACATCATTTGTCGTATTCACATTACAAGAATGAGAAGATTGTTTTCGAGGTTTCCGGCGTTTCTTGGGACGGGATTTCCTTTTCTTTTGATCCTGGCATAACTTGTTATTAACACTATCTTCATCACCTACAATAGAATCCAAACACAAAGGAGCCTGCAGAAGATCCTTATTAGGGAATCGAGGCAAGTCATTAAGAACAATTTCATTAATAGTATAAATTGCATGACACGATTGTTCTATCATAGGATTTTTCAATGCACTATCAAGGTTAAAGGTAACCTTGTCATCACCTAGAGAAAGAGTCAATTCCATTCTTTAAATCAATAACAGCACCTGCAGTGTGTAAGAATGGTCTACCAAGTATAATCGGAATATGAACATCCTCATCCATATCTAACACAACAAAATCAACAGGAATAAATAATTTCCCAACTCTCACCGGGACATCCTCAAAAATACCCTTAGGGTATTTCACTGTCCTATCTACCATCTGCAAAGTGATGTTAGTAACCTTTAAAGCACCCATATCAAGCTGTTTACGAATAGATAAAGGCATGACACTAACACTGGCCCCTAAATCACATAAAGCTTTGTCAATAAACAAGGGGCCAATGTTACAAGAATAGAAAAACTTCCCAGGTCCTTCAGCTTAGGTGGGGACTTGTTTTGCAATATAACACTGCACTCCTCCGCATGTGCTACAGTCTCCACCACACTCAACTCACGTTTCCTGCTCAAAATGTCTTTCAAAAACTTAGTGTAAGTAGGAATTTGAGTTATCAAATTAGTAAAAGGCATAGTAACTTGCAAATTCTTAACAATAGCTAAAAATTTACTGAAATGATTATCGTTCTTACTCCTGGTCACCCTGTTCGGAAAGGGCAACCTGACCTGTGACCTCGGGATAGTATGAATCGACGTGTCATCTACCTTCTCCTTAGGTGCTTCAGCCTCCTTATCTAGAACTGTCTCTAAATCTTCAATCACCACATCACTGGTCTTCTTAGCTCCACCTGCAACATCAGAATTAGCATCATCAGTAGGCATTCTCGGGCCCTCATAAGCAGTTCCACTCCTCAAAGTAATGGCATTCACATGGTCCCTCGGGGGATTTTGTGATGCCTGTGATACTGGAGTTGTAGGTTGTGATGGAAGGTGGCCTGGTTGCCTTTGAGCAGTTTATTGGGCAATCTGAGCTATCTGAGTCTCTAGATGCTTATTGTGAGCCTGCATTGCCTCCATATTTTTCTGCATCTACAACATCATATTCTTTAGCTCTGAAATTTTACCACTAGGTTGAACTGGCAATGGTGGTGCTGATAGTGGTGGCCTGCTGAAACCTGGTGGGTGTGGTGGTACATATCTCTGCATCTGCTGGGTTGCCTGCTGAGGTGGCATAGCTTGCTGAGGATTCTGCGCATTACTATTGTTCTTGTAGGAAAAGTATGGATGATCCTTCCAGGCCGGATTATATGTATTAGAAAATGGATTGTTCTTGTAGGCTTGGAAAGCACACACTTGCTCTACTGAACTGGTACATTACTGGGAACTATGATCGAATGAACCACGGGAATCACAGAAAGGGTCAGTGCATCCCGAAAGTGCAGCTACAGGTGATGGTGGAGGAACTGTAGTACTAATCTTGTCGAGCTTCTGACTTATGGCATTGATCTGTGTAGCCAAACTCTCATACTTATCATCAACTACATGTTTTCCACCCTTCCTGGAATGCCCTCTAAGGTTACCAAACTGTGAATTATGAGTAGCAATTTCATCAATCAGTTCATATGCAGCATGGACCTCTTGGCTCATGAATCGACCATTAGCAGTAGAATCTAACAAAGCTTTAATCTCATTACCCAAACCATTGTAAAATGATTGAACTAAAAACCACTTCTCAAGCCCATGATGAGGACACATCCTCAATAGCTCCTTGAACCGTTCCCAAGCATCATAAAGTGACTCATTTGTTTCCTGATTAAAGTTAGTAATTTGGCTCCTCAATAAAGCAGTTCTCTATGGTGGATAGTACTTCCTCTGAAAAGCAAGAGCCAAGTCCTCCCAACAAGTAATTGTGGCCATATTAAGATCATTCAACTAGGTTCTAGCCTTGTCCTTCACTGAAAATGGGAACATTCTCCTTCTAATGTAATCCTTGGAAACATTCATTTGCTTGATGGTATCACAATATTCAAGGAAATTCTGCAAATGTAAATTCGGATCTTCCTTCAATGTCCCTGCAAACTGATTTCGTTAAACCATATTCACAAGAGCCGATTTCAGTTCAAAATTAGCAGCATCGGTATCGGGTACTGAATAACCTCCAGCCATAGACTCCGTACTAGGAAAGGAATAGTCTCTCAATGAATGGGCCGCAGGTGGCGGTGGTAGAGGAGGTGGTCCTCTACCCTATCCTTCTCCTTTGGCAGCCATTTCGACCTCTAAATACCCTTCAAACAACGGGTTGAAGGTTAACTCAAAAAACTGAGACAAATCAGAAACAGTCTTCTCCACAGATCGGGGAAGAAAAATTCGTCGTCTACTGCGTCTCAACCGCTTTAAAAATACTCGCTCGGGGTTAGGGAAAATGAAAGTGTCAGGCTCGTGGTCGGTTTGCACATACCTATAAACCTGCACAATATGCAACTCCGAGCAAAGATGAGAAACGGCCTCAAACAACCAAAAACTTCTTTGAGACTAAGAAAAATAAAAAGAAAACAGTATAAACCCGACTAACAGAATTTCAAATTGCCTCCCCGGCAACGGTGCCAAAATTTGATGAGGCTATCGCACACCTATCAAAAATAAAGGAAACAACTCTAACTAATGTAGCTAGGGAAGTAGGGATTGGATCCTCAGGGAAGAAATTAAACTCTATTAGTTCTAAAAAGCTTAAACTGTATAAAGGGCCTTGGTTGAGAATTATCGATTAACTAATTGACTACTGATTAACTACTAATTAACTACGGGAAATGATGGTGATTAAAACTAATATTTAAGGTCTAGGGTTATTCGGGTCACCAAGAATCAACTAATGGATTCACCAACAAAGAACGTTCAATCTCACAATTATGTCAAATTAGGGCTCACTAATTCTCTCGAACTTAGACTTCCTCAAAGCTCATCTAGCGGCTCTCGCTCATGCCTAGACTAATTTTGCCTATTATTCAGTGCTCTAATTGTGGTATTTTTACCTCTCGGCATCAAATTCGACAATTACCAAAATTACAACTAAATCTGCGCACAATTCAGTTGTAAATGAAAACGCCAATAATAAGAATTTGACTACTAGTTGCGGAATTGAAACAATCTAAGTTAATTAGTCCATTAATTAATCAAGGTTTCTCTAAACCCTAGAAAATTGACTACTCACTCATGATCATAGAAACTAAAGCAATTGTAGGAAACAAAACTAAAGACTTGATCATAATTAAGGAAATAATCAACAATTATGAAACTAGAAATAAAACAATAACTAGGGCATAAGAGATTAAAGAAAATAAAACTAAAAACATAAACTAAAATTATACATGAATTAAAGAGAAAGGAATTAAGATTGAATTGAAACCTAAATTTGTATTGAATTGAATGATTGAATGAATTCACAATAATCAACTCTTTTGAGAGAAAACTAACTAAAAGGCTTCTAAATCACGTCCTAGCTTCCTTTTAGCTTCTCAAAATGGTCAAGACTCTCACTAACTTGCCAAGTGTTCGGGATAAAGCGGAAACTAACACAAAAACATCAATTCCTGCAATAAATGTTAAAGCAAAGCAACCAACACTAAAAGCAACCAAAGTAAGTAGAACGGGCTCAAAAGAGCCGTGTTAGAGCCAAAAACCAATATAAAATGGGAGTAAATCATGAATATAAAATGGACTTATGAGGTTCTCACGTTTAGACACGACAAGGTCACTTTTGGACGTGAAATGGCCATTTCGAGCCATTTTAGGGGGTTTTCGCATCTAACTTCAACAAACGAGGCCTGTTACATGTTTTTAAAGCTCCATCATGTCATATGTTGTTTCTACATGAACACTGCAAGAGGGAGGAGGGGGGGTGAATTGCTGTGCGGAACTCAAATGCGGAATTTAACCTATTTTGAGCGAATTAAAGAGTATGAGAGATATTTCTATGAGAAAAACTTCCTTGGCCCAAAGGAAGAAAACTCCACTTCTATTATAGGCATGTAATTACTTTTACAACCTAAGTTCTCTAATTGCACTCGTCAGTTCCTGTGGGAACTTGATTCTCAATTCTCACTCTTTCGTTTTTATTTCTCTTTTTCTCCACTCTTCTCTAGTTCTCACACTTCTCTTTTTCTCACAGATTACAACTCACTACAGACTCTAATACATTGAAAGTACTTGTAAACTGGACTAGAAGATCAATCTTAAGACTTAGACTCGTATGAATGCTCAAGTGTATTCTCTGATGCTCTACACTTCTTCTTCTTAATTTCTTGGAGTATTTATAGAGTGGTTCTGCCTTGTAAACATCAGCCTTCAACCACGTTCTTTGATCGCCTATAACTCCATGACTCCTTCCATCACCCCACGTAATTAGACCAAGAAAATAGGATTTTTGACTTGACTATTTTACCGTTTATTCTTCCCCATAATCCCATTATATTATTCCTACAATCAAGGACTCCTAAAAATATTTATTTGACTTATTAAAACCTTAAACTGCTGTTTTATTCTTCAGTAAAATCTGCCCAATATTTATTTCCTAATATTATGGAAAATATTATTATAACTTAAATTATTCCATAAATTAACCTAGACCTATTTGTGGGATAGATTCGTTATGACTTCTAGATATGATGTTCCAACCAATCTTGATACTCCAATGTATTTACAAAGATCGTAGAAAATTATTCTCATAATCTTGTTGTACATTCTCATCTCTTCATCAAGATACTTCGTTGAAATGCCTTGACGTTGTTCGCCTGTTCCTGTAGGAACAGATCTATTCTCGTAACTGTTTTACTTAGGAACTTCTCCTCTTTCTTCTGTGTTCCTTTGCAAGATTTTACCTAGGAACTTCTCCTTGAACCTGTCACATTCCTAACTCCAAGTTCCTTATACTTTGAACCTGTGAAATCTCATAGGACTCAAAGTATATATATTAGTTAAGTTTGTTTGTGTTAGTCATCATCAAAACTTTACTTTCAATTCATGGGTCAACAATTTCCCCTTTTTTGATGATGACAAACCAAGGCAAACAAACTTAGAAAAAAAAATTAAAACAATAAAAACTTAAAAATAATAAAAACATAAAGAGCATATTTTTTATTTTTGAATTTTTGATTTTTATGGATTTTTTGATTTTGAGAAGATAAAGTATGTACACTAAACTATGACTAAAACTAGGATTATATACTTAGAATTTTGCAGGTTTTTAATAGAGTGAGAGTGAGTTAGGATTCAGTCTTGATTTTATCTTGCAATTGTGTTGCCTTTCTCTTCCCCCTTTTGGCATCATCAAAACCCATAACTACGTTCCTTTTGGAACTTCTCATCACAGCACCATTATTTCATGTATAATGGTCGAAACTCCACTTTTGGAAATTTAACATGTTACTCAAGCGACAATCTAGCAATATTAGCCATCAAGATGCATCTAAAGAATCAAAAATAGAAGTATGACATATATGTTCTCAAAAATAAAGGAAGCAAGAAAAAGATTCACTACCCATAACTAATAATAATATTATTGAAAGAAAAGAAAGAAAATAATGAAAACAGAGTAAAAATAAAAACTGAAGAAAATAGAAATCCAAGCCAAAATGTTACAACCATATTGAAATAAGTCCAAATAAAGAAAATGCAAAGAAGGAGTAGGACATAAAGGCTCTATCTTCCTAGGAACTAGAACCTCAATCTCAGTCGTTTTAATCCCCTCAGTATCAAGAATAATTGTAGGAGGCTCACTATCAGACTTATTAAGAAGTCTCCTACTATTCCTCACCTTTGACCTTTCTTCTTTTTCCCTCTTATTTTTCTCCTCTAACCTCAAAATCCCAGTGTACCACTGAGTTTTGCCCACGTAAAACACCCAAATTCAGTCAATTCATGAAAGAAACATGAATATACTACTCCTTCATACCAACCTTCCCATACCTTTCTAATGGAACACTAAAGCTTTTGAAAACTTTTGTTAGCAAAGTTCCATAACCAACTTTCAATCCACTTGGAACAGTGTGATCCAAGTGAGAAATCATCAAGCATAGGAAGTTTACTTGATCATTAAACAAAAGGCAATAAGTAACCGCACAATCCAACAAATTTGCTTCATTCCTCTTCTGTGTTCGTGGGAACACAGTTCTCCTAACCACATCAAATATCACCTTTCCAAGGGTTGAAAGCGAATTATGATCAATTTTATTCACTCCCTTCTTCCCTCCTAATTATGTCAAAATCTCATCCTTACCCAACTTCCCAATCTTCAAATTATATCTCCCCTTAAAGTAATTATCATAGCCCTCATTCGGAACCTCAAACAACTTAGCCAAATAATCAGCATCAAACAAAATCTCAACATCATTCACGGAACTTGTGATAGTTCCTTTAGCAAATCCATAGTTGTCACAGAATTCTTGTATTGCTCTAGGATACGTATCATCAATTCCATGTTCACTTAGCAATTTAATCCACCCCTGATTATCTACAACATCTAACAATTCCACATAACCAACCGAACTACACCAATCTAAGTCTAAAAACAAACGCGGAACATACTTACTTGCTTCTACCTCCAGCAATTTTACGGTGTTATCGACGTCTTCATCTTCATCCGTGGGTTCGACTTCGTCCCTTTTTCGTTTTTTCTCAGTCATGGAGGAGCTGGGTTTGGTTTCGGATTTTCCGGCGAGTTTTTCGACTGGTCGCTTTGTGGATTTGGTTGTGGGGGTTTGAATTTCGGTTTCAAGTGAAGATGGGTGTTGAGTATCCATGGTTTTAGGGTTTTGAAGAGTGAGAAAGTGAAAAGTAAAATAAAGGGAGAGAGAGAGTTTTTACAGTTGGGAGTGAAAGTGAGGTGTGAATAGTGGGTTGATTAGATGGGTATTTAAGGGAAAAGTAGTGCATGTATTTATGATAGTGAATTTGGTATCTTTTGGTAACTTCCTTCTAGATGCATTCCCCCTACTTACGTGCAATTGGTTGCAAAATTTTGTTCATGGAATTTAAGACTTAAAAATTAAATATGTACATCCTATAGGGTAGGAATTTGAAACAATTATAAAAAGAATTTAATTTCTGGAAACAAAAATTAATTTGTGGAAAAATAAAATTAAAAAGAAATATAGATTACGTGAAAAGAGAGAACATATTGCACACCATCTAATTTAATCATCTCAGACAAGCAACCATGACACTAAGGAAAATATTGATAGACATTTGCGAGTTATATTAAAGTTCATGCGGGAACATGCTTTCGCACAAGATTTGTGATGAAAAATGCACATAGGAACTTCGTTACAAGTAATGACATACCTGGAGGAACTTCACGGCTTTTATTGCAATTTTATCAATCTGAGTTCCATCCTCATCATTTCATATCTTTCTCTATTCAATGGCTTTGTTAAGATGTTTGCAGTTTGATTTTCAGTTTGACAAAATTCAAGTTTTATCAAACCTTTTTCTACATTGTCCTTGAGAAAATGATGACTAATATGAATGTGTTTGACACGTGAGTGGTGAACTGGATCTTTAGAAATACATATAGCACTAGTATTATCACAATAAATAGGAATGCAATTACAGATAATACCAAAGTCCCTTAGTTGTTGTTTTATCCAAAGCACTTGGGAACAACATGCATCAGCAGCTACATATTCTGCTTCAGCAGTGGATAAAGCAACAGTGTTTGGCTTCTTGGAACTCCAAGAAAGTAAACATGTTCCAAGGAGCTGAATCATACCTGATGTGCCTTTTCTATTTACCAAGTCACCTGCATAGTCCGCATCTGTAAATCCTGTTAACTCAAATGTGTCACAATGAGGATAGTATAAGGATAGATCATCAGTTCCTTTCAAATATCTCAATATCCTCTTGACAGCTATTAAGTGTGATTCCTTTGGATTTGCTTGGAACCTAGCACAAACACCAACAATGTAAGTAATATCTGGTCTACTAGCAGTTAGGTACAATAAGGAACCTATCATGCCTCTATATAGCTTTTGATCCACACTTGTTCCACTAGGATCCTCAGTTCGTTTTTGATGTTCCCATGCCATATTTCTTGAGGAGTTCCTTAATGTACTTCTGTTGGTGAATGTAAGTTCCTTTCTCAGTTTGCTTGATTTGCAAGCCAAGAAAGAAATTTAACTCACCCATTAAGCTCATTTCAAATTCCCTGCTCATAAAATTAGTAAATTCTTGACACAAGGATTCGTTAATAGCACCAAATATTATATCATCAACGTAAACTTGAACAATGAGAAAATCAGTCCTTTGGATTTTATAAACAAAGTTTTATCAACTTTTCCTCTTTTAAGACCATTTTCCAAAAGAAACTTTGACAACCTCTCATACCATGCTCTAGGAGCTTGTTTCAACCCATAAAGAGCCTTGTCAAGCTTATAGACATGATTTGGAAATTTAGGATTTTCGAAACCAGGAGGTTGTTCCACAAAAACATCTTCACTAAGAAAACCATTAAAGAAAGAACATTTAACATCCATTTGATACAATTTAAAACCCATAAAAGAAGCAACAACAATTAGAATTCTAATAGCTTCTAACCTTGCAACTACAGCAAAAGTTTCTTCAAAATCAATTCCTTCTTGTTAATTATAACCTTTAACTACTAACCTGGCCTTGTTCCTGATGATTGTGCCGTACTCATCTAGCTTGTTCCTGAACACCCATTTTAGTCCAATTACTTTCTGGTGTTCCGGTTGAGGTACAAGGTGCCAAACCTTGTTCCTTTCAAATTGATTCAGCTCATCTTACATTGCTTGGATCCAATCAACATCCTCGAGTGCTTCTACAAGATTCCGAGGTTCCATGATGGACAAGAATGCATTAAAGGCACAGAAGTTCCTTACTTGAGATCTGGTCTGAGTTCCTTTCGTAATATCACTAATAATTAGATCAATTGGATGAGACTTCTGATGTTTCCAAGGTTTAGGCTGGAAGTCTCTGAGAGGAACTGTTGTCTCTCCAGTTTCTCCTGGAACTTCTTCTGGATCAGTGGTGGTTCCTTCATGTTCATCGTTGTATGAAACTTCATGCACTGTTCCTTTAGGAACTACCTCATTCTGCCTTTCAATGTGGAACTGATCTTTAGGAACTCTTTCTTGTTCCTTGTTGGATGTTAACTCTTCTTCATCTGGATCTCTTTTAATCAGCCCTATTTCGAAGTCCTCATGTTCCTGCAAAATGTTAGTATCTACACTATTGCTAGTTTCATCAAAAATAATATGTACACTTTTGTCGACACTTAATGTTCTTTTGTTGTAAACTCTATAAGCCTTACTATCAAGTGCATACCCTAGGAACACAGCTTCATCACTCCTTTCATCAAATTTCCCTAAGTTCCTTTTATCATTATTGTGGACAAAACACTTACAATGAAATGTTCTAAGGTGAGACACATTAGGTTTTCGTCCTGTAAACAATTCATAGGGAGTTTTGTTAGTGATGGGTCTAATCATCACTCTATTTATAATATAACAAGCTGTATTCATTGCTTCTGCCCAGAAGTTCCTTGGAAGTTCGCTTGCTATGAGCATTGTTCTGGCCATGTCCTTTAAGGCTCTATTTTTCCTCTCCACAACACCATTTTGTTGTGGTGTTCTTGGAGCTGAAAAATTGTGCTCCATACCATGTTGCCTGCAAAACTCATCAAACTTGTAATTTTCAAATTCCTTTCCATGGTCAGATCTTAAATGTATAAGTTGATAACCACTAGATTTTTTAACTTTATTAGCAAAGCAAGTAAATTCATCAAATGTTTCATCTTTGCTATGAAGGAACATAGCCCATGTATATCTAGAGTAATCATCAACCACAACCAAGACATATAGCTTACCACTCCAACTTTGGACTCTCATGGGCCCACACAAATCCATATGGATAAGTTCACATGGTTTTGTGGAGCTCACAAACTTTTTGCTTTTAAAAGAACTTCAAACATGTTTGCCTCTGGCTCATGCACCACATATTTTATCATATAGGAACTTAAAATTAGGTAATCCAACAAGTTCCTTAGATCTAAGTTTATCAAGTAAGTGGAGACTAGCATGTCCAACACGTTTATGCTAAAGTAGAGGATCATCCTCAATCACACTTAAACAAGAGAATGTACTCTTAGGAACTTCATGTAAATCAACGATATAGGTGTTCCCTTTGCGTTTTCCCTCAAGTACAACTTGATTAGTGTGATTGTTGACGATTTAACAGTGCTCATTAGTAAAACAAACAGAATTCCCTTTATCACAGAATTGGGAGATGCTAAGTAAGTTATGTTTAAGACCATCAACAAGAAAAACATTGTCTATTGCATGGGAACTTGACTTACCAACCTTACATAAGGCAACTTTGTTACCCTTTTGATTATCACTAAACGTCACAGTTCCCCCTGAGTAGGATGCCAGTTAGAGAAATTTAGATTTGTCACCTGTTATGTACTTGGAACAACTGCTGTCGAGGTACGTACCACGTGTTGTTCCCCCTCACTAGCACCTGCAATACAGATTAGATGTTAGGTGTAGGAACCCAGGTTTCCTTGGGTTCCTTTGTAGACACATCATCATTTAATTTTTCAATCCATGTCTGTTTTACGTGTCTAGCATTTACATCTAAGCTGGAGTTCCGTTTGGAACACTGCCTTTTTAGATGACCCGTGTTCCCACAGAACGTACACACTTTGCTACATGGAAGTTCCACATATTTATTCTGCTTCCCCACTTTCTTTTTAAAATTAAAACCAAGACCTTCAGTCCTTTCTGTTTGGGCATTTAGAATCCGTGTTGGAACTTTATGTTGACCATCCTTTTTATTTCTTAAGTTCGTGAGTTCCATTTTAACATCATTAAGTTCCTTGATGACTGAATCATTTAGTGTACCTTCAGTGGAACTCTCATTTAGATTTCTCAACTTGTAGCAATTTAGTTCCATAGTAACTTGACTAAGTTCCTTTTGAAGTTTTTCAACTTTTACCTTTAAATTCATATTTTCATCTAAAAAGTCAAAAATTCTTTTCTCAGTTTCAGTTCTATTTAACCTTAGCCCATCATTGTGTTCCTTACGATTTTTAAGAGCCTTTTCACATTCGTTTTTACTCGTAATCCAGTTTTCGTGAAATTTCAGTACTAGATCTATTAATTCATGTTTAGAGAAAGCATCAAGAAGATCAGAATTTGGATATACCTCATTAGCGAGTTCCTTATGGACCTCGTCCCCATCAATTCTGGCCATCAACCATATGTTGGCAACTTCTTCGTTAGGTTGTTCCTCTTCATCTTCTTCGCTTTCAGAATCTCTCTAGGCTACTAAAATTGCTTTCCTTATATCATTCTTGGAATAAGAAGGTTTGTAGAATTTTTCTTTGACTTGTTCCTTCTTCTCCATTTGACATACTCCTTGCCCTTAGACTTCCCCTTTTCAGTATCCCATAGGGGACAGTCTTTGATGAAGTGTTCTGAGGATCCACACTTATGGCACATGAATTCCCTTTTGTTGTTCGTAAATTTTCTGCCCGTGTTCCTATAGGAACTACGATTCTTGTTGAGAGCCCTTTTGAATCTTCTGACCAGCAATGCTGCCTCATCATCATCTTCTTCTGATTCGTCACTTTCAGCTCTTAAGGCCAGCCCTCTACTTCTGGAACTCTCACCAGTTCCTCCAAAATGCAATTCATGGGTCAGCAAGGAACCAGCAAGTTCTTCAATATTGAACTTCGTGAAGTCCTTTGTTTCCATGAGTACAGTAACCTTCGCTCTCCATCTTTCATCTTGTGGTAGACTCCTCAGCACTTTCCTAACCTGTTCATCAGTAGGTATATCTTTTCCAAGAGAAGAAAGCTCATTGGTGATGTTAGTAAAACGTGTGAGCATATCTTGTACTGACTCTCTAGGTAATATTTCAAAACGTTCATATTTAGACATCAACAAATCAATTTTAGATCGGTTTACTTCACTAGTTCTTTCGTGAGTTATTTGTAATAAATCCCATATTTGTTCAGCGGTTTTGCACCCCATGACACGATTGTGTTCATGTGGTCCAATACCACAATGTAACAATTTGATAGCACGAGCATTGATTTCAATTTTTTCAAAATCTTCTTTTCCGTATTTAATCAATTTAGGAACTACTTCATTGTTTGAGTTAGTTTTTTTGTTACCTCCTAGTCGCCTAATTCAATTACACGCCAAACCTGGTAATTTTCAACCTTGATGAATATTTCCATTCCATTCTTCCAGTACGTGTAGAATTTCCCGTCAAACATAGGTGGTCTTTGAGTTGAGTAACCTTCCTCCAATTTCTCGTGAGTGTTCATCTTCAGGATCCCTCTTCAAGGTTGCTTGATTTTCCAGGGTTCCTGCTCTGATACCAATTGTTGTTTGTACTGGAACACTACAAGAGGGGGGTGAATTGTTGTGTGGAACTCAAATGCGGAATTTAAACTATTTTGAGCGAATTAAAGAGTATGAGAGATATTTCTATGACAAAAACTTCATTGGCCCAAAGGAAGAAAACTTCACTTCTATTATAGGCCTGTAATTACTTTTACAACCTAAATTCTCTAATTACACTCGTCAGTTCCTGCAGGAACTTGATTCTTAATTCTCACACTTTATCTCTCGTTTCTCTTTCTCTTTTTGTCTTTCTCTAGTTCTCACACTTATCTTTTTCTCACAGATTACAACTCAATACAGACTCTAATACATTAAAAGTACTTGTAAACTGGATGGGAACATCAATCTTAAGACTTAGAGACTCGTATGAATGCTCAAGTGTATTCTCTGATGTTCTGCACTTCTTTTTCTTAGTTTCTTGGAGTATTTATAGAGTAGTTATGCCATGTAAACTTCTGCCTTCAACCACGTTCTTTGATCGCCCATAACTCCATGACTCCTTCCATCGCCCCGCGTAATTAGACCAAGAAAATAGGATTTTTGACTGGACTATTTTACCGTTTATTCTTCCCCATAATCCCATGATCTTATTCCTACAATCAAGCACTCCTAACAATATTTATTTGACTTATTAAAACCATAAACTGTCGTTTTATTCTTCAGTAAAATCAGCCCAATATTTATCTCCTAATATTAAAGAAAATATTATTATAACTTAAATTATTCCATAAATTAACCTAGACCTATTTGTGGGATAGGTTCGTTATGACTTCTAGATATGATGTTCCCCCAACCAATCTTGATAGTCCAATGTATTTACAAAGATCATAGAAAATTATTCTCATAATCTTTTTGGACATTCTCTTCTCTTCATCAAGATACTTCGTTGAAATGCCTTGACGTTGTTCGCCTGTTCCTGTAGGAACATATCTATTCTCGTAACTATTTTACCTAGGAACTTCTCCTCTTTCTTCTGAGTTCCTTTGCAAGATTTTGCCTAGGAACTTCTCCTTGAACCTGTCACGTTCCTAGATCCAAGTTCCTTATACTTTGAACCTGTGAAATCTCATAGGATCTTAAAGTATATATTAGTTATGTTTGTTTGTGTTAGTCATCATCAAAACTTTACTTCCAATTCATGGGTCAACATCATATATTTGCATCTAAGCTTTTTAGGTCTTGGTTGCTCACCTTTAAACACAACAAGGTCACTATGGGACGTGAAATGGCCATTTCAGGGCGTTTTAGGGGGTTTTCGCATCTAACTTCTACAAACGCGACCGGTTATATGTTTTTAAATCTCCATCATGTCATATATTATGCATTTTAGCTTTTTAGGTCTTGGTTGCTCAATTTAAGACTCGACAAGGTCTCTTTGGGACGTGTAATGGCCATTTCGGGGCGTTTTAGGGGGTTTTCGCATCTACATTCTACAAACGCGACCTGTTATATGTCTTTAAAGCTCCATAAAGTCATATATTATGCATTTAAGAGTTTTAGGTCATGATTGCTCACGTTTAGACACGACAAGGTCACTAAGGGACGTGAAATGGCCATTTTGAAGGGTTTAAGGGGGTTTTCGCATCTAACTTCTTCAAACGCGACCTGTTATATGTTTTTAAAGCTCCATCATGTCATATATTATGCATTTATGCTTTTTAGCTCTTGATTGCACACGTTGAGACACAAGACGGTCACTTTGGAACGTGAAATGGCCATTCCGGGACATTTAAGCGGTTTTCGCGCCTAAGTTCTACAAACACGACCAGTTATATGATTTTAAAGCTCCATCATGTCATATATTATGCATTTAAGCTTTTTAGATCTTGGTTGCTCACGTTTAGACAGGACATGGTCACTATGGGCCGTGAAATGGCAATTTCGCTGCGTTTTAAGGGGTTTTCACGTCTAAGATCTACAAACGCGACCTATTATATGTTTTTTAAGCTCCATCATGTCATATATTATGCATTTAAGCTTTTTTGGTCTTGGTTGCTCATGTTTAGACACGATAAGGTCACTTTGGGACGTGAAGTGGCCATTTCAAAGCGTTTTAGGGGGTTTTCGCGCCTAACATCTACAAACGAGACCTGTTATATGTTTTTAAAGCTCCATCATGTCATATATTATGCATTTAAGCATTTTAGGTCTTGGTTGCTCACGTTTAGAGACGACAAGGTCACTTTGGGATGTGAAATGGCCATCTCGAGCCATTTTAAGAGGTTTTCGAATCTATATTCAACCAACGAGACCTGTTACATGTTTTTAAAGCTCCATCATGTCACATATTTGCATTTGAGCTTTTTAGGTCTTGGTTGCTCACGTTTAGACACGAGAAGGTCACTATGGGACGTGAAATGGCCATTTCGGGGCGTTTTAGGGGGTTTTCGCATCTAACCTTTAGTAACACAACCGGTTATTTGTTTTTAAAGCTCCATCATGTCATATATTATGCAGTTTAGTTTTTTAGGTCTTGGTTGCTCAATTTTAGACTCGAAAAGGTCTCTTTGGGACATGCAATGGAGATTTCGAGCATTTTATGGGGTTTTCACATCTACATTCTACAAACGCGACCTGCTATATGTCTTTAAAGCTCCATAATGTCATATGTTATGCATTTGATAGTTTTAGGTCATGATTGCTCACTTTTAGACACGACAAGGTCACTTCAGGACATGAAATGGCCATTTCGAAGCGTTTAAGAGGGTTTCTACATCTAACTTCTTGAAACGCGACTGTTATATGTTTTTAAATCTCCAGCATGTAATATATTATGCATTTATGCTTTTTAGGTCGTGATTGCAAAAGATAAGACACGACACGGTCACTTTGGAACGTGAAATTGTAATTCGGGACATTTAAGGGGTTTTCGCACCTAACTTCAACAAACACGACATGTAATATGATTTTGTAGCTCCATCATGTCATATATTATGCATTTAAGCTTTTTAGATCTTGGTTGCTCACGTTTAGACACGACAAGGTAACTATGGGACGTGAAATGGCCATTTCGTTGCGTTTTAGGGGGTTTTCGCGCCACATTTAGAAACACGACCTATTATATATTTTTTAAGCTCCATCATGCCATATATTATGCATTTAAGCTTTTTAGGTCTTGGTTGCTCACGTTTAGACACGACAAGAACACTTTGGAACGTGAAATGGCCATTTCGAACCGTTTTAGGTGGTTTCCACATCTAAGTTCTACAAACACGACCTGTTATATGTTTTTAAAGCTCCATAGTGTCATATATTATGCATTTATGCTTTTTAGGTCTTAGTTGCTGACGTTTAGACACGACAAGATCACTTTGGAAAGTGAAATGGCCATTTCAGGTCGTTTTAGGGTATTTTCACGCCTAACTCAACAAATGAGACCTACTACATGTTTCGAAAGCTCCATCATGTCATATATTTACATTTAAGCTCTTTAAGTCTTGGTTGCTCACGTTTAGACACGACATGGTTACTTTGGGATGTTAAATTGCCAATTTAGGGCGTTTTAGGGGGTTTTCGTGCCTAACTTCAACAAATGCGACCTGTTATATGTTTTCAAAGCTCCATCATGTCATGTATTCTGCAGTGAAGCTTTTTAGGTCTATCACGTTTAGACACGACAAGGTCACTATAGGACGTGAAATGGCCATTTCGGGGCGTTTTAGGGGGTTTTCGCATCGAACTTCTACAAACGCGACCGGTTATATGTTTTTAAAGCTACATATGTCATATATTATGCATTTTAGCTTTTTAGGTCTTAGTTGCTCAATTTTCGACTTGACAAGGTCTCTTTGGGATGTGAAATGGCCATTTCGGGGCGTTTTAGGGAGTTTTCTCATCTACTTTCTACAAATGCGACCTATTATATGTCTTTGAAACTCCGTAATGTCGTATATTATGCATTTAAAAGTCTTAGGTCTTGATTGCTCACGTTTAGGCACGACAATGTCACTATGGGACGTGAAATGACCAATTCGGTGCGTTTTAGGGGGTTTTCGCTCCTAACTTATACAAACGCGACCTATTATATGTTTTTGAAGCTCCATCATGTCATGTATTATGCATTTAAGCTTTTGTGAAATGGCCATTTGGAGGAGTTTTAGGGGGTTTTCGCATCTAACTTCAACAAACGATACCTGTTACAAGTTTTAAAATCTCCATCATGTCATATATTATGCATTTGAGCTTTTTAGGTCTTTGTTGCTCACATTTAGACACGACAAAGTCACTATGGGATGTGAAATGGCCATTTCGGGCCGTTTTTTGGGGTTTTTGCATCTAACTTCTATAATCGTGACCTGTTATATGTTTTTAAAGCTCCATCATGTCATATATTGCGCATTTTAGCTTTTTAGGTATTGGTTGCTCACGCTTAGACACGACAAGGTCCATTTGGGTTGTGAAACGGTCATTTTTGGGCGTTTTCGCATCTTACTTCTACAAACGTGACCTGTGAAATGTTTTAGGTCTTGATTGTTCGCGTTTAAAAAGGACAAGGTCACATTGGGATGTGAAATTGCCATATCGTGACGTCTTAGTAGGTTTTCGCATCTAACTTCGATAAACCCGACCTGTTATATGTTTTTAAGCTCCGTCATTTCATATATTATGCATATAAGCCTTTTAGGTCTTGGTTGCTCGCATTTAGACACGACAAGGTCACTTTTGGACGTGAAATGGCCATTTCGGAGTATTTAGGGGGTTTTTGCATCTAACTTCTACAAACCGGACCTGTTATATGTTTTTAAGCTCCATTGTTTCATACATTATGCATATAAGCCTTTTAGGTCTTGGTTGCTCACGTTTAGACACGACAAGGTCACTATGGGACGTGAAATGGCCATTTCGGGGCGTTTTTTAGGGTTTTCGCATCTAACTTCTATAAACGCGACCGGTTATATGTTTTCAAAGATCCATCTTATCATATATTATGTATTTTAGCTTTTTAGGTCTTGATTGCTTACGTTTAGATATGACAAGGTCCCTTTGGGACGTGAAATGGTCATTTCTGGGCGTTTTTGGGTGTTTTCGCATCTAAATCTACAATCTCGACCTGTTATAGGTCGATAAAGCACCATCATGTCAAATATAATGCATTTAAGCATTTTAGGTCTTTGTTGCTCACGTTTAGACACGACAAGGTCACTTTGGGACGTGAAATGGCCATTTCGTGGCGTTTTAGGGGGTTTACGCGCCTAACTTATAGAAACACGATCTATTATATGTTTCTAATGCTCCATCATGTCATAAATTATGTATTTTAGCATTTTCGGTCTTGGTTGCTCACGATTAGACACGAAATAGTAACTTAGGGACGTGAAATGGCCATTTCGATGCGTTTTTGGGGTTTCCGCATATAATTTCTACAAACGCGACATGTTATAAGTTTTTAAAACTCCATCATGTCATATATTTTGCATTTTAGCTTTTTAGGTCTTGGTTGCTGACGTTTAGACATGACAAGGTCACTATGGGACGTGAAATTGCCATTTCGGGGAGTTTTACAGGGTTTTCACCCCTAACTTATACAAACACGATCTGTTATATGTTTTTAATGTTGCATCATGTCATATATTATGCATTTAAGCTTTTTTGGTCTTGGTTGCTCACATATAGACACGACAAGGTCACTTTGGAACGTGAAATGGCCACTTCAGGGTGTTTAAGAAGGTTTTCGCACCTAACTTCTACAAACGTGACCTATTATATGTTCTTAAAGCTCCATCATGTCATATATTATGCATTTAAGCTTCTAGTTCTTGGTTGCTCACGTTCCGACACGACAAGGTCACTGTGGGACGTGAAATGGCCATTTCTGGGTGTTTTACGGGGTTTTCGCATCTAACTTCTACACACGCGACCTCTTATATGTCTTTAAAGCTCCATAATGTCGTATATTATGCTTTTAAGCGTTTTAGGTCTTGATTGCTCACGTTTAGACACGACAAGGTCACTTTGGGACGTGAGATGGCCATTCCGTGGCGTTTTAGGGGGTTTTCACATCTAACCTCTACAAATTCGACCTGTTATAAGTTTTTAAAGCGCCATCGTGTCAGATATTATGTATTTAAGCTTTGTAGGTCTTTGTTGCTCACGTTTAGACATGACAACGTCACTTTGGGATGGGAAATGGCCATTTCGGGGTTTTTTAAGGGGTGTTCGCCTCTAACTTATACAAACGCGACCTGTTATATGTTTTTAAAGCTCCATGATGTCATATATTATGCGTATAAGCCATTTAGGTCTTGGTTGCTCACGTTTAGACACGACATAGTCACTTTTGGACGTGAAAAGCCATTTCGTGGCGTTTTAGGGGGTTTTCACATCTTTGTTCTACAAACGCGACCTGTTATATGATTTTAAAGCTCGATCATGTCATATATTATGCATTTAAGCTTTTTAGGTCTTGGTTGCTCACGTTTGGACACGACAAGGTCATGTTGGAATGTGAAATGGCCATTTCGGCGCGTTTTAGGGGGTTTTCGCACCTAACTTCTACAAACACGACCTGTTATATATATGTTTTTAAAGCTCCATCATGTCATATATTATGCATTTAAGCTTTTTAGGTCTTTGGTGCTCACGTTTAGACACGACAAGGTCAATGGCCATTTCAAGGCATCTTAGGGGGTTTTCGCATCTATGTTCTACAAACGAGGCAGTTTACATGATTTTAAAGCTCCGTTATGTCATATATTATGCATTTATGCTTTTTAGGTCTTGGTTGCTCACGTTTAGACAAGATAAGTTCACGTGAAATATATATTTCGGGGCGTTTTACGGGGGTTTTCGCATCTAACTTCTACAAACGAGACCGGTTATATGCTTTTACAGCACCATCATGTCATATATTATGCATTTAAGCTTTCTTAGTCTTTGTTGCTCACGTTTAGACATGAGAAGGTCAGTTTGGGACGTGTAATGGCCATTTCGGGGCGTTTTGGGGGGTTTACGCATCTAACTGCTACAAACCCGACCTGTTATATGTCTTTAAAGCTCCATAATGTCATATATTATTCATTTAAGCGTTTTAGGTCTTGGTTGCTCACGTATAGACACGCTAAGGTAACTTTGGGACGTGAAATGGCCATTTCGTGGTGTTTTAGGGGTTTTTCGCATCCAACTTCTACAAATGCGATATGTTTTAAGTTGTTAAAGCATTGTCATGTCACTTATTATGCATTTAAGCCTTTTAGGTCTTTGTTTCTCACGTTTAGACACGACAAGATCACTTTGGGATGGGAAATGGCCATATCGAGGCGTTTCAAGGGTTTTCGAATCTAAATTCAACAAACGAGACCAGATATATGTTTTTAAAGCTCCATCATGTCATATATTATGCATTTGATCTTTTTAGGTCTTGGTTGCTCATGTTTAGACATGACAAGGTCACTTCGGGACGAGATATGGCCATTTCAGGGCATTTTAGGGGGTTTTCACATCTAAATTCTACAAACGCGGGCTGTTATATGTCTTTAAAGCTCCATAATGTCTTATATTCAGTATTTAATCTTTTTAGGTCTTTGTTTCTCACGTTCAGACACGACAAGGTCAATTTGGGACGTAAAATGGACATATATTATGCATTTAAGTTTTTTAGGTCTTGGTTACTCACATATACACAAGACAAGGCACTTTGGGATGGGAAATGGCCATTTCGAAGCGTTTACGGGGGTTTTCGCATCTAACTTCAACAAATAAGACCAGATATATGTTTTTAAAGCTCCATCATGTCTTATATTATGCTTTTAATCTTTTTAGGTCTTGGTTGCTCATGTTTACACACGACAACGTCACTTCGGGACGAGATATCGCCATTTCAGGGCGTTTTAGGGGGATTTCACATCAAAATTCTACGAACGCGAGCTGTTATATGTCTTTAAAGCTCCATAATGTCATATATTATGCATTTAAGCTTTTTAGGTCTTGGTTGCTCACGTTTAGACACGAAAAAGTCACTTTGGGACGTGAAATGGCCATTTTAAGGCGTTTTAGGGGGTTTTTGCATCTAACTTCTACAAACTAGGCCGGTTACATATTTTTAAAGCTTCGTTATGTCATATATTATCCATCTAAGCTTTTTAGGTTTTGGTTGCTCACGTTTAGATAAGACAAGGTCACGAAGGTACGTGAAATGGACATTTCGGGGCGTTTTATGGAGTGTTCGCATCTAACATCTAGAAACGAGACTGGTTATATGTTTTGAAGGCTCCATAATGTTATATATTATGCATTTAAGCTTTCTTGGTCTCTCTTGCTCACGTTTAGACATGAGAAGGTCAGTTTGGGACGTGTAATGGCCATTTCCGGGCGTTTTAGGTGGTTTTCACATCTTCATGCTACAAACGCGACCTGTTATATGTCTTTAATGCTCCATAATGTCATATATTATTCATTTAAGCATTTTAGGTCTTGGTAGTTCACTTTTATACACGCCAAGGGCACTTTGGGACGTGAAATGGCCATTTTTTGGCATTTTAGGGGTTTTTTCGCATCTAACTTCTACAAATGCGATCTGTTATATGTTTTTAAAGCGTCGCCATTTCATATATTATGCTTTTACGTCTTTGTTGCTCACGTTTAGACATGACAAGGTCACTTTGGGATGTGAAATGGCTATTTTTGGGCGTTTTTTTGGTGTTTTCGCATCTAACTTCTACAAACGCGACCTGTGATATGTCTTTAAAGCTCCATAATGTCATATATTATGCATTTAAGCATTTTAGGTCTTGATTGCTGACGTTTAGACAGGAAAAGGTCACATTGGGACGTGAAACTACCATTTTGTGGCGTTTTAAGGGGTTTTCGCATCAAACTTCGACAAACCCGACCAGTTATGTGTTTTTAAGCTCCATCATGTCACATATTACGCATATAAGCCTTTCAGGTGGTGGTTTCTCACGTTTAGACACGACAAGGTCACCTTTGGCGCCGTCTTAGCCTTCCTTGACTAGGATCTCTCCCACACCTGTAGCGTTCGTGATCGGCCTCCAGGGACGTGAAATGGCCATTTCGAGGCGATTTAGGGGGTTTTCGCATCTAACTTCAACAATCGAGACTTGTTAAAAGTTTTGAAAGCTCCATCATGCCATATATTATGCATTAAAGCTTTTTAAGTCTTGGTTGCTCGCGTTTAGACACGACAAGGTCACTATGGGACATGAAAATGCCATTTCGGGGCGCTTTTCAGGGTTTTCGCATGTAACTTCTATAAACACGACCGGTTATAGTTTTTGAAATCTCCAGCATATCATATATTATGCATATAAGCCTTTTAGATCTTGTTTGCTCACGTTTAGACACGACAAGGTCACTTTTGGACGTGAAATGGCCATTTCGTGGCATTTTATGGGATTTTCGTACCTAACTTCTACAAACACGACCTGTTATATGTTTTTAAAGCTCCTTCATTTCATAAATATAGCATTTATGCTTTTTAGGTCTTGTTTGATCATGTTTAGACACGACAAGGTCACTTTTGGACGTAAAATGGCTACTTCGGAGCGTTTTAGGGGGTTTTCGCGCCTAACTTCTAGAATAGCGACTTGTTATATGTTTTTAAAGCTTCATCTTGTCATATATTATGCATTTATGCTTTTTAGGTCTTGGTTGCTCATGTTTAGACACGACAAGGTCACTTTGGAACGTGAAATGGCCATTTCGGGGCGTTTTAAGGGTTTTCGCGCCTAACTTCTACAAACGTGACCTGTTATGTGTTTTAAATCCAAATCATGTCACATATTATGCACTGGAGCCTTTTCGATCATGCTTGCTCTAGACATGTTAACGTCACTTTCGAATGTGAATTAGCCATTTCGGGGCGTTTTAGGTGTTTTCGCGCCTAACTATTGCAAACGCGACGCGTTATATGTTTCTAAAGCTCCATCATGTCATATATTATGCATTTAAGTTTTTTAGGTCTTGGTTGCTCACGTTTAGACAAGACAAGGTTACGAAGGTACGTGAAATGGCCATTTCGGGGCGTTTTATGGGGTTTTCGCATCTAACTTCTACAAACGAGACTGGTTATAGGTTTTTAAAGCTCCATCAGGTCATATATTATGGATTTCAGCTTTCTTGGTCTCTATTGCTCACGTTTAGAGATGAGAAGGTCAGTTTGGGATGTGTAATGGCCATTTCGGGGCATTTTAGGGAGTTTTCGCATCTAACTGCTACAAACGCAACCTATTATATGTCCTTAAAGGTCCATAATGTAATGTATTACTCAATTAAGGGTTTTAGGTCTTGGTTTCTCACGTATAGACACGCGAAGGTCACTTTGGGACGTGAAATGGCCATTTCGTGGAATTTTAGGGAGTTTTCGCATCTAACTTCTTCAAATGCGATCTATTATATGTTTTTAAAGCATCGTCATGTCATATTTATGCATTTAAGCCTTTTAGGTCATTGTTGCTCACGTTTAGACACGACAAGGTCTGTTTGGGACGTGAAACGGCTATTTCGGGGAGTTTTAGGGGTTTTCGCGCCTAACTTATACTAATGCAATCATTTATATGTATTTAATGCTCCTTAATGTCATATACTATGTATTTAAGCTTGTTAGGTCTTGGTTGCTAACGTTTAGATAAGACAAGTTTACTTTGGGACGTGAAATGGCCATTTCGGGGCGTTTTAAGGGGTTTTCGCATCTAACTTCTACCAAACGCGACCTGTTATATGTTTTTAAATCTCCAACATGTCATATATTATGCATATAAGCCTTTTAGGTCTTGGTTGCTCACGTTTAGACAAGACAAAGTCACTTTTGGACGTGAAATGGCCATTTCGTGGCATTTTATGGGGTTTTCGTGCCTAGCTTCTACAAACGTGACCTGTTAAAAATTTTATAGCTCCTTCATTTCATATATAATGGATTTATGCTTTTTAGGTTTTGGTTGCTCATGTTTAGACATGACAAGGTCACTTTTGGACGTGAAATGGCTATTTCGGGGCGTTTTAGCGAGTATTCGTGCCAAAGTTCTAGACTAGCGACCTGTTATATGTTTTTAAAGCTCCATCATGCCATATATTATGCATTTAAGCTTTTTAGGTCTTGGTTGCTCACGTTTAGACAAGACAAGATCACTTTGGAACGTGACATGGCCATTTCTGGGTGTTTTAGAGGTTTTCGCGCCTAACTTCTACAAACGCGACTTGTTATGTGCTTTAAAAAAAAATCATGTCACATACTATGCATTTAAGCTTTTTCGATCTTCCTTGCTCACGTTTAGAAATGTTAAGGTCACTTTGGAACGTGAAATGGCAATTTCGGGGCGTTTTAGGGGGTTTTCGCGCCTAACTATTACAAACGCAACCTTTTATATGTTTCTAATGCTGCATCTTGTCATATATTTTGCATTTAAGGTTTTTAGTTCTTTGTTGCTCACGTTTAGAGATGAGAAAGTCACTTTGGGACGTTAAATGGCCATTTCGGGGCGTTTTAGGGGGTTTTCGCGCCTACCTAATACAAACGCGACCTGTCATATGTTTCTAATGCTCCGTCTTCTCATATATTATGCATTTAAGGTTTTTAGGTCTTAGTTGCTCGCGTTTAGACATGAGAAGGCCACTTTGGGACGTGAAATGGCCATTTTGGGGCGTTTTATGGGGCTTTCGCATCTAACTTCTACAAACGAGACCGGTCATATGCTTTTAAAGCTCGATAATGTCATATATTATGCATTTAACTTTTCCTTATCTCTGTTGCTCACGTTTAGACATGAGAACGTCAGTTTGGGACGTGTAATGGCCATTTCGGGGCATTTTAGGGGATTTTCGCATGTAACTGCTACAAACGCGAGCTGTTATATGTCTTTAAAGCTCCATAATGTCATATATTATTCATTTATGCGTTTTAGGTCTTGGTTGCTCACGTATAAACACGCCAAGGTCACTTTGGGACGTGAAATGGCCATTTTGTTGCATTTTAGGGGGTTTTCGCATCTAACTTCTTCAAATGCAATCTGTTCTATGTCTTTAAAGGATCGTCATGTCATATATTATGCATATAAGCCTTTTAGGTCTTTTTTGCTCACGTTTAGAGACGACAAGGTCTGTTTGGTACGTGAAATGGCTATTTCGGGGAGTTTAAGGGGGTTTTCAAGCCTAACTTATACAACCGCAATCATTTATATGTATTTAATGCTCCATGATGTCATATATTATGTATTTAAGCTTGTTAGGTCTTGGTTGCTCACGTTTAGATAGGACACTTTGGGACATGAAATGGCCATTTCGGGGCGTTTTAAGGAGTTTTCGCATCTAACCTCTCCAAACGAGGCCGGTTACATGTCTTTAAAGCTCCATAATGTCATATATTATGCATTTAAGCTTTTTAGGTCTTGGTTGCTCACGTTTAGACATGAAAAAGTCACGAAGGTACGTGAAATGGCCATTTCGGGGTGTTTTATGGGGTTTTCGCATCTAACTTCTACAAACGAGACCGGTATGTTTTTAAAGCTCCATCATGTAACTTCTTCATGTGAGTGACACCTTAGACCACCTCATCAAGATCCTCCCATAATTGTCGTTTCTCCTCTGCACGTAGTCCTACTTGGGGTGCATAAGGACTAATAACATTTAAAATCTCATTACCACACAACAACTTCATCCTTATCAACCTGTCGCTCTTCTAACAAGTATTGATTATTTCTAGCGAAAGTCGTTCATCAAGGACTACACCTACTCCATCCCTAACCCCATCACCATAATTCATGTCTTGTGCATAATACACCACCTTATACCCCAAGATCTAGCGCCAAGCCCCCTGTCCAGTCTCACTTGTCTCTTATAGGTACAAGATGTGTACTCGTCTTCTCTTCTTACCTCCACCACTTTTGTTTATTTCCCCATTAGAGACCCCACATTCCAAGGACCAACCCTTAGACCAATCGTAGACCCTTTCCTCCTTCACTCTTTTCCACCACTTACGATCTTGTGTTCATTTACTGACGGTGTGGCGCGTTGCTTTGGGGAGACGACCTAGTAACCCTTGCATATTTATCACTACACCTAGGCACGGGAAGTGCAGCTCGTCGCTGAGTATTGAACACCCCAATTGTAAGCCCTTGCTTTTGACACCATATTAGGTCAATGTGGCGCGTCGCATTGGGGCGACGAACTAACAACGCTTGCATATGTATTACTACACCCGGGTCTAAGAAGTGTAGCACGTCACTGTGTAGGGAACACCCCCATGAAATCATCATTTTGCTTCATGTCATAAGATGTGACTAGATTATACGTTTGCTGTCACTGACCTATCACAATCCTCCTGCTTTATCTAGGCTTGGGACTGGCATTGGAGAAAAACCCACTGACTGATTTTCACCAATCAACCTAATGATGAATCAAAAATGAAACAAGAGCATCATTTCCATTCAATCTGTTAAACAAGAAAGCATAAATTTTAAACGATAAACTCATAAAAAGCAAACAGAATTACATAAAACACCAACTGTAATCAATGATCATTTTTTAAATAGTGTGTTATTGCATGCAACGTAATAAGTAGGTTTCTTTTCTCTTGCTAATTCTATGATAAACTTAAGAAAGAAAGCAACATCAATCTCCTAAATCATATAACATAAAGAATTAAGATACAGAGACACTATTGTCCAAAAATATGTTGAGACAAGGAGAAAGGCTTAGAAAGAGAAAAGACGTTGATCACAACTTCGAAGGTTTGATTCAAGCTGCTAACAAGGGTGGAACCATGGGGATAATTGATTGCTTATGGAGACTCAAGTCTAATGGGTGCATCCAGGGTTGGGATTTATGTGTGCATGGTGACAAAGATCTAGGTGTGGCATGCAAATCAAGGCAAGAGGGTTGAAAAGGGGAATAAGCTGGTTTTGCCTATGAGTTTTTATCCTATTTCACTTGATAGGGTTTTTCTTATTTTAGGCATTGACTCTTTCATTTCTTGGAGGGTCTTAACCTTCATTTACAGCTTTACACACATGGAAAATGAATTCTTGAAGGTTTCTTGATTAAAATATTGAATCAGTTTCTTGAAGATTTGAAGGAAAATCTCAAAATTGCGCAAAAATTGATCCTTGCTTATGGCGTGAATTTTGAGCGGTTTTCTAGGATTTTGGGTAGATTGAATCTTTGTGTAAATATGGTTGTAATTTTTTGATTATCTTGTTTAGCAAGGTATTAGAAAGTTTGTTAGAATATTTTCTTTGTTAGATATTGTTTGTTTGAGTTTCTTAGCAAGATGAGAATGACATGCAGCGTTGATGTGGGGCATCTTATCTTGTGAGTCATGGATTAGTTATTAGGGGGACGATTTTCCTTAGTTTTGTGCGTGTGCTTCTAGCTTTTTTTGTTAGGATTTTTTTGTTGATAATTATTATAAATAATCTCAACATTAGTTTCTAACAATTCAGATTTGATTAATGAAATAAAGTTTGTTTTGTTTACTTAGAAAACAAAAATACCGAAATTTAGGAGTTGGTTGATTTTCCTTTAGAGTCTTGTGCAGATTAGTTAGTGGCTTTGAGGGTGCCTTAAGCTTTAATCAAAGACTAATTAATCAACCTAAAACTGTGAATTTTTGTGGCTAGGCCTTTAGAAATTTGTAATTTTAGTATACTATCCTTGTGAGTTTTTGATTCATACGAAAATTTACATCAACTTTGGTGCTCTCGTTGAGAGGTTAAAACGATCAATACTCGAGAAAAATTAGCTATGGAAGATGGGAAATATATAAACATCAAGCAGGGAATTCCTTATGAGCAAGATACAGACGTTCAAAGGGACAATGAGATCAATGAATTTCGCAACATGTTGGAGGAACTTATGCAATACGTGGGAAACAAGTCTAAAATTGAACAACCTTGATGAGTCTAGTTCAAGTTCTAGTGATGAAGATTCTACTAGAGGCACACGTAAGCCAAGGAGGATCATAGGCTCAAGTTCAAGTGATGAAGGTGATAGAAAAAGGCACAAAAAAAGAGACAAACTAAGTGATTATGACCGAAACTTGAAGTTGGACGTTCCTGAGTTCAATGGAACTTTAGATCCTGAAGTTTTTCTTGATTGGTTCAGGAGAACCAAAAGGGTGTTTAATTATAAATAGTATGATGATTCTAAGGCCTTTAAAGTGGCAGAATTGAAGCTATCATCTTATGCTAGCCTTTGGTATGAAGGCTTGCAAAGGAAGAGAAGGAAAGAAGGGAGATCCAAGATCACCTCTTGGCGCAAATTGAAGAAAGAGTTGAGGAAATGATTTGTTCCTCATGAATATGAACAAAATAACTTCCTAAAGATGCATGCTTTGAAACAAAACTCAAAAAGTGTTGAAGAATACATCAATGAGTTTGAGAAGATGGTTATCATATGTAATATTGAAGAAAAGGAGGATCACAAGGTGGCTAGATTTGTTGCAGGACTTGATGAATCTATCAAGGAGAAAGTAGAATTGCAACCCTATTGGACTTTTGATGAAATTTGCAAGGTAGCCTTGAGGGTTGAAAATCAAGGACACTCGAAAAAGTCCAAGACTTTCTTCAAAAGCTACGAATTCAAGAAGGAAAAAGAGGTGGTGTTTGCGCAAAACACTAAGCCTAGGGTTGAAGGTGGAGATAAGCCAAGGGTCATTACTCCTACCACATACTCATCAATTCCTGATGACAAAAGGAAGTGTTTCAAGTGCCAAGGATTTGGCCATGCTCAACGAAATTGTCCTAGTTCAAGAGTCATCACAGTTAGAGAGGCAAGGGAGATTGAAGAAGCCTATCTAGATGTAATTATTGAAGAAGGGAAGCAAGATGACAATGAGCAAGAGGATAAAAGTAGTAATGATATGGAGGAAGTGTATCCTAAGACTCATGGCCAAGCTTTAGTGTTGAGAAGGGTTATACAAACCAAACCCACGCCCTTGGAGTAAAGTCAAAGAGACAAGACCTTCATGACAAGGTGTGTAGTTGAGGGCAAGCTTTGTGATGTGATCATAGTGGTAGTTCCACGAATGTGGTGTCTACTTTTTTGATTCAAAAGCTCAACTATCCTACTCATAATCACCCTCATCCTTACAAGCTTCATTGGCTAAGCAATACTAGTGATGTAAAGGTAACTAAACAAGCTTTAATATCATTCAAAATTGCGCAATTTGAGGATAGTGTGTTGTGTGATGTTTGCCCTATGCATGCGTGCCATATACTGCTTGGAAGACCTTGGCAATATGATAGATTTGTTCAATATGATGGTAGAACTAATGTTTATGCCATCAAAAAGCATGCCAATGGAAAGTCTATTGCATTAAATCCATAAAAAGTTGTGAAGGTTCAAAAATAAGAGACTATGGAGAATAAAAGAGGGTCGTTTTTTATGAGTGTAAGAGAGGTGGAAAGGGAATTAAATTCTTGTAATCAGGTCTTTTTTCTCATGGATAAGGAAGTACAAGAATGTTCTTCATTAATTCCATCAATTTTGAAGCCTTTGTTGCATGAATACGAAGATGTGTTTTCTAATGATCTACCACCAAGATTAACACCTATAAGGGACATTGAACATCAAATTGGTCTTATTCCTGAGGCTCAAATTCCTAACAAACCAGCCTATATATGTAATCAAAAGGAAACCAAGGAAATTCAAAGGCAAATAGAAGAGCTAATGGAACGTGGATATCACTACAAGATAACAACTATTTTGCGACTGACAAATTCTGTCGCAAACTTAACATATTCCATCGCAAAACATCCCTCGCTAAAATTTTTGTCGCAAATTTTCAAACTTGCGACTGAATTTCCGTCGCAAAAACTTTGCGACGGAAAATTCCCTCGCAAAGTTAGCTATTTTGCAACGGAAAATTCCCTCGCAAAGTTAGGTATTTTGCGACGGAAAATTCCCTCGCAAATTTGCAACGGAAACACTAGTAGAAAAATAGCTTATTAGTATCGTTTTTTATGACCTATTTGTATCGTTTTACAAAAACAATACAAATAGACAGTATATTAGTATCGTTTTTTTTACAAAAACAATACTGATAGTGGTTTTAAAAATATAAAAAATACCTATTAGTATCGTTTGTTTTTAGAAAACGATACTAATAGCGATTTTTGAAAAGAAAAAAATCACAATTGTAATGAAATAATAATACTAATAATCAAAAATTAAAATTATCATAACAAATACAATATTAAATTGATGAATAACAATAATAAATTATTACAAAGACATTAATGATACATAAAAGGGCATAAATTAACTTTTTTTGGTAAAAATGTATGTGATTTTATTACCAAAAAGGAGAAACAGATACATCCTATTAAGCCAACTCTAAATCAAACTTGCTCAGTTCAGTCTAGGCAGCTCATAAAACAGCTCCAAAAACTATACATCAAACAAACGAGATTCTGGATCATTGCGAGGATCATAACCTTTTCTGATCCAGAACCTATGAAATGGTCCACTTCCAAAGAATAAGCACTCCGGAAAAGAAGCCTGCATCATCAAAAGTGAGAAAGAGAGGGTCATTCATCAAACAACTTAAACACAAACATTCGAAAAATAGCATGATAAGCAATACGGTTATTGGACACACCTCTTAAGCATATGGTCTCCAAACTTCAGACCCTCATTACATAAGCGTTCATAGACTGAGGTTCTGGGCCATATGGGTCGTTCATCAAACAACTTGGACACAACCATCTGCCATTTCCATTGATCTGACTCGCGTGGTATGTAGTCCTTCCAGTTCACCTTTTTAGGAATCTGTATGATTGTTGTTAAGTGGTACTATGCGAAAAAGGAAAGGTAGTCATTTAAACTTAAAGTAAAGATATTTTAGGAAAGAAAACGAAATACAACTATACCAAAATTCAAACAAGTGAACAAGATGAGAAAGGGCTAAAACAAGATATCTCAATATATTCTACAGGCAAAAGAAATCAAAGCTCACAGTGAGTTAAAACAATTATTTTCATCTAATAAAAATTCTTCGGCATCAATGAACAAAACTCGGTCCCAATTCCAAATCCAAGACAAGACAAATCAATTCATAAAAACCTTTCTTGCTCAACCGAAAGTTTTGCATCATTCCAAGTTTCCAACCAATGTAAACGAATACACAAAATATGAAGGCATTATTAGAGTACTGAAATGAACCTCTTAAATAGATGAAAGATGCAATAATTTCCACAAACTTTACAAGTATATAAACTTATAATTTTCAGAAATTTACCTGCAAATGAGGATGTCTTTGATATTAAAATCAATGGCTAGACAAGGTTCAATCTCCATCTGCATCACCAAAAAATGAAAAAGAGGGAGTATCAGTTGTGTACTCCACCTTCACAGACAAACTTATAGGACACTTGTGGTTTCCAAGCCTAAGTACAAGTCATTCCGCAAGCATAATTAAGCATAATGTTTGGCACCATTTCTGTCTATAAAACAAATATAAAATATCAAGATTGTGTGTTCTGGGCATAACTGAGAATAGAAGGAAATATATAGCATTATACAGCTCAATATACATAAGGTAACTACTAGAACTTAATTCTGAAAGCATAGGAATCTATCAAGATGTCTACAATAGGACTCATCAAGTGAAATAAACGTGCAAGTGATGCAAATATGTTTAACCGGTGCTTTTATATTTAATAATTTAAGATGACGCCTACTTGCATAGCTAATAATCATAGACATGAGAACTAAATGGAACTATTTGATTTTGAAACATGATAACTAGGAGGAAGAGCTTTTCTATTATTTAAACATTAACATTTCATCATTCTTTGTGCCCACAATCCTTGTTATCTTAATAGTAACATACAAACAAAACGAGAGACAGAGAAACAGAGTGTGTGCGCGCGTGTGTGTGTGTGTTTGGGGGGGGGGGGGGGA